>JABFPB010004403.1:0-14978 GCA_022817645.1 Ceratoteleas bidentatus | reverse complement strand
CTTTTCTATTCTTTTCAATTCCAGTTAGGATGACATTTTGAAAAAGTTAACTTTGAATTCCCCAATTGGAATTGATTTAACTATTTCTAATATTCAAAAACGAAAAATAAATTCCATTTAATTCTAATGAATGCCGAATTTGGCTACAAATCCTATTCTTTTCTTTTCATTTCTATTCCAAATTTTTTGCTGGGATTTTTCAAAAATTGTGAATACTACTTTAAATGATTTCTAACTCCTAACATGAGTTAGGAGTTAAAAATTAACACAGGTAACAGCAACATCATCATATTCCATCCCAAATTAGTCAATTACGTGTACCGAGTTAAAAACACAAATCTATCCTCTTCTCACTAGATCGCTTTTTCACTTCAAAAACAGAATTTCACAGAACTAAAAATGGATTATCCCAATTAATTATCACTTATCAAACAAACATCCTCCAGAGAAAGTGCCGAAAATATGGAAAATAGCGATTAGCTCGGCGGTTGGATCTGAATGAAAGTGAATGAAATTACAAGCTGCTCACGTGTCGGTCGCGTACTTTCTTCGACTTCTCCGCGCCCATTGTGTGCGCGCGCGACCTGTGAATTATTCAACGGCGATATTCGTCGCGGGGCACCTTGAAACCGCGAGCGCATTTTGCGGTGCGGACCCGAATAGTTGAGTAATTGGTATCGCGTTGCGCAACCGCGACTGGGTCAAATTCGAATTTTTGCTGCGACTTCCTGGTGCTGTAAAATAAAAGGCCAATAAAAATAATCGCTGCTAAATATTTCAACATTTCGTCGCTATTAAAGTTTTGCTGATTGAGTCGTAAAGCATTCTGCAATTTGATTTTTATGAAAGATTGTTTATGCCAAATTTTCCGATTTACTTTTTTGCGGAAAGTTGAAATAAAGAATAATGAAAATTAACAGAAGAATTTATCAAATAAAACCAAATTATTAATAATATATTTCTTAGGTATTTTAAGAGTGATGCAATTTTGAAAGCCATGTTTTTCGCATAATTTATAATTGATGCAAATTTGACAAAGCTTGTTGAAAATAAGATGTCTAAGTTTTCATTTATAATATACCAAAAATTATATGTTTAAATGGCGTCAATTTAGCAATAATCGACGACAAACTTGTGACCCGAAGTTTTTGACTTTGACTCTTCAGGTTGGCTGTTGATGCGTAACCATTTACGAAATTTGTCAATCGGCGACGATCTGCATGACGTGGCAGCGTGAATAACGGAGGAACCGGCGGACCTAGAAATTTCTCCTGGAAAATTTCATGCCGTTTAATTCACGTCTTTCGCGCTCACTCTATTATTGGCTGTTCAGTCGTGCTGAAATTCGCCGTTGCCCAAGGACTGCACTATCTTTTACGATTCGCGCAATCGTACTTTCTGGAAAGTGTCTATCCAGAGCTATATGTCATAACCACCGCATTGAAATTCATAACTGACATTGTTTATTTCGTCTCCAGTTTAAACAATATAATCATTACCTATCATTTTATTGCAAAAGTAGACGTTTTCTTTTTTTATTCGGTCATTTTTTCTCCTAATTTTTGTCAGTGGTTTGTCAATAGTTTATTTTTGAGAACTGAATTTTTTATCTCCTTAATTTGATTTAAAAAATACATTTTATTCCGCATTTTATTTGTTTCCTTCAGGATTTTCCTTTGGACATTTGGACAGTTTAGAACAAGTCTCATAATTATTTAAACTGTATTTGTTATCACTTGAATATGTTGTAAAAAATGATCTGACTTCCTTAACGCGAAAATCCGGTCGAATTTCTAATCGCGTGAAAAAACGCAGAAACTGCAAATCGGCTGCGAAGCGTCAAACAAACAGTTTTCGTCACCAGCGAGTGCCGCGGACTTTCTAATAGTTTGGCGTTAACCGTGATTGATAATAAACATTTAATACCTCCCAAAGCGGGATAAACATTGTTGCGCAACATGAAAATCCACGTCGCTCTGACCGCGGAGTCGCATAATTTCTAAAGAGGCAAACTTTCATCTCAAACTGGTATTCGGGCACATTTAAATTTCCAATTTCGCTTTCGCTTAGGCGCGCGCGTCCTTTTTCATATCGCATCATTTCGAGATCGTCGCGCTTTTTCAGTCCACGCTGTATAGTTCATAAAAGTAGACACTCCGCCGGAAACGCGCCGATCTTCGCCTTCGAGTTACAACGTTTACCTTAGTCAATTTGACGAATCGAAAAATGGTCATTATTTGGATTTGTTTTCCCATAAGAAACAACAGTATTCTGGACTTTCAACAAAATATCGAAGACGTACAAACTTGTCAAAAATTGTACATTTTTTGATAAAGTATCTTAGTACAACATTCTTAAAATCTAAAATTATTCGAAAATCGCTTTGTATAAAAAATACACTTACCAATTTCACGCATATGTACATTTAATAAGGAAAAAAATGGTATCGGTTTACGCTTGTACTTTCGAGTAAATGGGTCTCGGTAGCTCTTTTTTCCCTCGTTTTTTTGGTTCGTGAAAAAGTGAAGCAAGGTCACGTCGAACATGGAACGTGGAACCTGAAATATTCGTGCGATTTTAAGTATTCGTTAATGAGATCACGCACTTGGCCCGTTGCATAAATTCGCTCTTTAACGGTGTACCTTTACGACACTTTGCCTCAATTGTGACGCCACACGCGCATTGGATGTACGATTCGCAAGAGCGAAACCATCGGCGCTTCGAACATCAAACTCAGAATCAGCGCCGCTGCATATGACGAAACGACGGTGCCGAAAAAAATTATCGCCTGAAAACAAAAGGGTCTCATTATTGAAACAACAAAAATAAAATTCAAACAAAAATTACACGAAATGCAAAAAAAGTCCAGTCCCAAAAATGTGGTCCAAAAAATAAAAGAATTCCGTTATTGAAATGGCAAAAAACCAGATTGACATAAAAAATTCAAACGTGACAAAAGCAAAATGCACAGAAATCTGTAATGCTAAAAAATTGGTATTTTTTTGTTGCAAAATTCTATTTTCACGATTAAAAAATGTCAAACTCGATAAAGATCCTTTGTGACTCACGAAAAAAATATTCGAAGATTGGGTCTTTATGACTGTAAAACGGTTTACGATCCCGGAAATTATAGCAAATTCTCGACGAGGGTCTGAATATATTTAGGGATAAATCACAGCGGAATAGAGTTGATTAAAATGCGAAGTCCGAGAAATCGTTTTCGAATCGAATGGGTCAAGAAACTCGTTTCTGAGTAAATCAAACGCCGACTTTTTCGTGCGCGAATACCTAACCAATTTATTTTACAATTCGCTCATACGTATATTTGCGTACCGGCATACAAATCGTAAAATCGGGGATTACGCGAACATTTTTTCCGGCGTGATACGCCCACTTTTCTGCTATTATGGATCTTTTTTTAGTCGAATACTATATTAGTATTGATAGAGGTTTTTAGGATTGAAACATTGCGAAGTTATATTTTCATTTATGAACGATTTAAAAAGTATAAGTAGGTCATCTGTAATAATGTTGATTATTTATTAACTCTCCGGAATTTTTTTTTCGAAAACGCAGTCAGTAACAAAAATGAATTCCACCACTGTCATTATGATTCGCAAATTTATCTTTAGCGCTAATTTTTCAAATGGACATGTAGATAATAAGAAAATCATTTAGTTTGCATACCTACAAGCCTGTATTAAAAAAACTTGAAAAAAATGCCATTTTTGAGATTCCATTTTTTAAATCTTTTTTATTTCAATTAATTCAGTTAAACAAATAATTTTATCAATTTTTTTATTAATTTAATTAAAAATATGTTATTAACATTTTTTATTAAAATTTGTTTATTTTTCAAAAATTAAAATAAAAATAAAACAAATAAAAATATTTTGAACTTTGCGTTTATTATTTTCTTTTCTGTCATCACTGTCGGAAAAGAAATTGAATTATTTTCTTTCCTCGTTAACATAAATCTGACCCTAATTTGACAATTTCATATCCTGAAAACGCCGGAAAAAATACACTACAATTGCCGGAATTTGATTTGATTGATTCTAACGAAGGAACCTGGCAAAAAAGAAATTCGAAGAAGAAAATTGACAATGATGTAAGCGCGATGCGTGCGTGCGCGCGTCGGGAAAATGAAAAGGAAATGGAAGCACGTGCACGAAACGTTTACTGGAATTCCAGTGCGACTTTCTCCGCTCGGCGGTTCGCGCATTGTGCGCGCATGCAGATACTATTGGCCGGCGAGATCAAAATCTATTCGCACGACCGCCGATCCCCGTTGCGACACACTCGTGTGTTCTCGCTACACATTTTTTCGACTGTTGCGAAAGCTGCACTTTGCAAACTTGAACTGCGGATTAAAGGCCGCAATTGCCGCCCATTTCTCATACAGTCTAAGGTCAAAGGGGAAGGGTTTTATGTTGCAAATTTTGACAGGTCGTTTCAATTATTTATGTGAGAAAAATATTTGTGAAAATTTTGGATTTTTGGAATCAAAATGAAGATACTTTTTCAGACAAAGTTTTTTTTGCAAAAAATATGCGGTACAAAGTAAAAACAAACATTAAATTGATTTTTTTAATTGGTAATTGATTATTTAAATTATTTAATTTATTTAAATGTTTAAAAAAATAGAATCGCTTAATAGCAATTTTTGGAATTTTTTCAAAAATATAAAATGTTTGAAAAATATTTAGCTGGTTGTTCATTAACATTTGAAGGTTTTTAATACAAATTATAAAATGGACATAAACATAATTTGTCTATGGTAAAATCTAGCCTTTATCCTTTATATTCTTTCTAAAAAATAAATTCGGATACCGCTTCTTTATACCGATTCCTTTTATAGATACCATAACAGAATATAAAAGAATTTGACCATTGTCATTCTTACACTGTAAAAGAAACAAAAAAGAAAGACATAACACATACGATCGGCGTTTGTGAAATCGCGATGCTCGCCGAAATGGGCGGCATGTTTTATGCCCAATCGGAAAAGCAATGCTGCCGCGATTTCAGCCGCTTGAAAATGTGCCGCGACGTTTATTTTGCGCCGCTGATGTCAGCGGGTCTGAGTTATCTGTTTCCATTACACGCGCGTAAAATCGTAAATCGGCGAATTTGGGTCAGCGATCGTAATGGTAATGGGAGATGAGCGACTAAACGATTGCTTGTCATAGTTTGTTAAACGTGAAAGCACTTAAAGCGTGAGGTTTTTGCCGTTTAAGACATTACGACGTAATTGTATTTATGATTTTAATTACATGTCGAGACTGTAATTGTTCGAAGCTTCATGGCTACTCGTAGAAATCTTTGAATGAGTGTGCGTTTCTGTGGTTGATATTCAATTAAGTATCTGCATCACATACATAATTATGTATAATCCATTCAGTCAATAAATTTTTCGTAAAAATCAACCCTCTCAATCTTAAAATACTTTACTTAAAATTTTTTTTATTTTATCTTTTTTTATTATTATTTTTTTAATTAATTTTTTTTCTTGTTGTATTACAGTTTTATTTTATTTTGTAAAAACTATTTTAAATATTAAAAATATTATTGAAATATTATTCACTGACATAAGTGATCTTCAAAAACAAGAAAATTCAAAAAAAACATTTTGTGTAAAAATGTATATATAAATCCATTTATAACTGCACATGATCTACATATGACACTATTCATACCGATCTCCACAGCATCCCAGCTGACGTGATTCAAATCGAGACAAAAACCCTGACTTACGTGACCGAAAAGTTTCACCTACTTTTTGACGCGGCGTGCATTTCGCCACAGCGGTTAATTAATATTACTAAACACAAATATGTGCCAAACAAAGCCACGGTCCATACGTCATGCAGCAAAATTTATATAATATTTCGCTGTGATTGTCCCGTTACATAACAAAAAGCGTCTCGGGGTTTTGGCCGCGCGGTTTGCGGCGCTTCAGCAGTGACATAAGCTGATAAGAATCTCATTAGAGTTTTATAATATAACAGTAGTCGTTTCACATGAAACGCGTGTAATACTTGACCATAAGACCACGTGTTAGGTGCAAAGAACTCTCGCCGCTCAGAACCAATAAGCGCAGTATCGCAGGGTGCAAAAGATATGCACAGTAGGTGAGCCGAGATAAGGGGTAGATGTACTTCCAGGAGAGAATTTCGTTTACTATACCTAAAAATGAAAAAAAAGAAAATTATTTTTCTGTATTCCATCATTGCTAAATTTAAATTGTAAGCTGTGAATCAAAAATGATTAGAAAATGTCGAGTGATAAAAATAGGCGAATTTCTTTGACTTTTTTAGTTACCATAAAAAAAAGAATTAGACAATGATCGAAAAATGTTAGGTTGTAAAAACGGGAAATTTGGATTGGTTCATTTTCAATGTCCTTTTAAGGCAGAATTATTCGTATTCAGGTTGCCGTAACAGTTTTTCGGGTTGCAAAACCTTTTCATTTTAATTTGTCAAGACGTTTTAAACGACTTGATTAAAAAAATATTCCAGGACTTCTTTGCAGTAAATTAATTAAAGCTGTCCTGTTCGGCAATTTAACGGTTACGGTTTAAGTAAGAAATGACGCATACGACAAGTTGCGTGTGCATCTGATACGGCGTTACATGAACGACATTTTATTCTGCGAAGCGAAGGTTCCATTGATCAGTAATACGGTCGTTCTGATATACGAAATTGTCAGACCCAATTTCCTATTACAAAACAAATCTGCGAAAAAAACGTACGAAAAATGCTTTCTTGTGTACTTAAATGAAACGTCAATTTAAGGAAAGTCGTAATCAATTTCGTGCATTGTAGTGTCTAAACTTAAATAGAAAGTTTCTATCAATCAACGGATAATCTTAATTTCTGTTTTTCCCAAAAGTATAAAAGTTAAAACACCGTGGAAAAAATGTTTTTCAAATATGTTCTACTCTTCTCCACAAAAATTCTCAACGTGATTTTTTTTCTATATTTTCTAATTCCGCTTAAAAAGACATTTCAAAAAGGGTATTACCAATTTTGAAATAAGAATTTATTCATTTATTTTGCCATTTCAAATAATTCAATGGCAGGTGGCAAAATCCAATTCTTCATTTCCCTTTATTTCTACGTCACATGTCCAGGACATTCCCTTTCTCAGTGTCCATCACACCAAAATACGCTTCCAGCTGAAATAATTGCGAAACTGCCGGAGCCGGCGAAGGACAAAAACGTCTAGCAGAAAAAGATCGCGTTCCGCGGTGCATCCGCACTTTCTCTTCGGTTCAATTGACGCGCAAATTCGCGTCCTTCTTCGCCCAGTAAATGAAAAACTATTCAAAAAGAGAGAAAACGACCCAACCGTCTTTTTGAAATCAGAAAATAGCTCAGTCGGTTAATTATACAAATGACTGAACCTGAGTTCAAATCCAACTTCGGGGTAAATTTTTTTTGTTCATCTCGACTTTTTCGTTCGACATTAAATTTGTTATCGCTTTTAATCAAGGAAATTTGATTACAAAATTCTATTAGAAATGTCATTCTAAGTTTTTAATCCTCTTCCCCTAACAGAGTTCAATTCTCTGTTAGGATCCATTTTTTTTTAATTTATCCCATTATTTCAATTGGACAATTTTATATTTGCACTTTTATATTTGCAATTTTCAAAATGTCCAATTGTTTTTCATCGTCTTTCATTTACTGGGCAGTGTTCGAAGCGACATCTTCTTTGGCTCGCGTCAAATATTTCCGGCGAAAGCAAAAACGGCTGATTTACACCGACCGCCTTCGCTGGTGACACTGCTGACGAGGATCCATCCGATGCAAATCGCCCATCCCGAGTGCGAGAGAGCCGTGTACAGGGCCGACGAAACCGGTCCGAACATCGAGCCGTACAGGCCGTAGACGATGCTGGTCATCATCGCGCAGCAAACGGTCCACCCGGCGAGTCGGATCGTCTGTAAATTATCACTCAGTTCTAAGCCGATTCGAAATCGACACCGCTTTAAGAACAACAATAACAAGTGACAATTTAGGACTTAAACTTTTTACGTTACAGTCGAGCAGAAAAAGCTCACGAGACATTAAGAAAGGCAGATATGGTTTGGACGAAAAAGCGTGTTGATTAAATGGATGAGAGGTGAAAATGGTCTTAAGATTGCATTGTTCGGGATAATAATAGAGATGTCGAGATTTCTTCGATGCGACACTTTTTCCTAGAGAGGATTAAATTTTGGCAGCTCCGGTGAGCGATGCTTTCTTTGCAAAAAGTGGTCGAAAGTCGAAAATCGGACTATTGTTTGGCATCCTGATTAAACGATCAGATTAAATGTCGTGAGATGATTTGCATACTAATTTTGCATGTCTAATTGTACTCGCACACTTTTTTGAGACTGAGCCATTTTAGACTGTATTACTATATTGTTTGCAAAAATTCTAACTTTTCCAAAATGTTCAAGCTCTAAATTTGATAAATGATATATGTTTGTATATTTTTAATTTTTGCAGTATTTCAAAGGCAATTGATAGGAATTAGATTTTTCCAGAGCAGACTTGGCTGACAGTAAAGGAGAACTGCAGTTACCTTGTGTATGTTGAGTTTGCAATCTACTTTGTATAAATACCATCCGACTGTCATGCCGATTAGATAAGGTCCGATTCGCGTCCAGGGTTTGTCGTACAGACTCTCGTAATGGGCGAAAGGATTGGTTATTCTGGAAAAACAAACCGCGCAGCGTCATTATGTAATGATGATTCCACGGAACGGAGGAGAGAAAACTTCCTGACTTTTTTAATTAGGAGCTTTCATTATGACTGTATACGGATTCTATTAGTCAGTCATATTTGTCCCTAGTCTGTCCAGAATGAGGATATAATTATCATTCACACGTCTGACGTTTATAATGCTTATTCGGTCCATGAAAGATTAATAAACGATTTAATTTGTACTAAACATGAACCGTGCAAGATTTTCTCTCGCTTCAGGACGATTGCTCTGAACCGCAAATGATGTCCTAACGTAGCACTGAACTTACGTTGGGATGTGTTCCGTGTGAAGCGTGATTAGCGCCGTTGTGATCCAAGATGCAATTAAGAAAAAGACTACCATCGCCGCAGCCACTGAGAAACAGCTGCAAGAATGAACGTTTTAATTAAACACGTCTCTTTAAGTCATACTCGGAATGCTTTTAACTAGTTAATAGAAAATGGTAACTTTTTAAAGTAAAATATAGCTATTTGAGTACATTTTGAATTTTAGTATAAACACGACCACGATCAAAACATTAAACAAATTTCAATTTTTCGAAAATTTTTGAATATTTTGACAATTTCGACTGCTCCTTAAAATATTTCAGACTCCGTCAAGTGTGTACTCAAATTAAAGGATTTTTAATTTCAAACACAATGGTGCAGCTACCTAGCGGCGATTATTAAAACTAGAATTCCAACGGTGTAAAACTGCGTATCGTTTGCCAAGTACCAGCTCCATGCCATGCACTGAAACAATTTTTTTTATTTACACTTTTAGTTTAGGATTAGTCTCCTGAAAAGTAATTGCAGTGTAAGAAGTGGTAATAGCTGAGATAAACTGACTCGTTCTTCCATCGGGAAATAAGTGTTTATATAGAGGGCGTTTCGCCACCAGAACTTGTCGCACGTGATCGAATCCAGCTGACCGATTTCGATCATGGAATGCTCGTGCACGAACTTCATCGACACCTGGATCACTCCGATCACGAGAAGGTACGGTGGCGTTAAACGGAGGTATCTGTAGATCATCATGCCTAAAAACTGCGCCACTTTTCCGCCGCAGCCTTCGGTCAGTTTTGAAGTCTTCAAAGGTTTCTTCTCAATCGTGCGGAAGTAAAGGAAAGATACAAGACAACCACTGAAATAGTAATTTATTTCCGTTAATTATATTATTTTTGTAAAGAAAAGTTCTAGAAATGTTGGAAAAGGCTGGAAACATATTGGGCATTTCGAGACATTTCCAGAATTATCTAAAAATGACGCGTGGCTTAATTATAAAGAATGATTCATAATCGTCCAGTAAGCTAATTCGTAACGATCTAATTACCTAATAACGAAAAACGTATCAACTGCGTATGTGCCATTGCTCAATGTTTGGTACAGGAAATCGTTCTCAGCCTCGAGTCTTAGCAAATTCGTATCTGAAATCGAATGTCAATCATAACCAGGATTACTCATTCGGGGAAAAACCGAATATTCGAAATGCATTTCGACGTTTCGCAAGTCTCGTCTAATTTGAGTTATTGCATTGCAAATCATATTAGTCAATAATTTAACTTGAACATTCCTAGAAACGTCATCTTTAAATTTTATGTTAACAATTTATGCAGACATTTTAAGTAAATTATTCAGGATAATGCAAAAATTGCTTTGCAAAAGTTCAATGGTGATTGTATGGACTAAACGGTAGAACCGTAAGAGCCCATTTTATAAGCAAAGCTGTTCGAGATGAGTGCTTGGATGGATGACCGCTCTTTTAAAACCAATTTCAATCAATGTTTCATACTACTTGATCTTTAAAAAATGGAAATATATTATCGATTAAAAACCAGATTATATAAAAAAACTTTGATGTCAAATGACCCCAAAAGATGCTTACCAGACACCTCATTCACGATCAGACAAGTGTGCACCAGAATGACCCAGAGCATCGAGAAGAAACGGATCCCATGTATGGGGGTCAAAGTGTCAGATCCCACACTTAGGCTTCCTACTTTCGATAGGTTCAGCAAGAGGCTGAACGACAGCAGCGCTTCAGACAGTGGCTTCGGGACCCGGTTGGAATCAAAGACATCTAAATGCCAAAAGATGAATTACGACTAAATTTACGTAATTCGTTTTAATTCCCGAGAATTCAGCGGACAAAAAGAACGAATTTCGACAGCAAACAAACGAGTTGCAAGTGATTGTCTTTGCAAATTACCGAGCGAGGCATTGTGCGTTTTGACGGACCACAGCTTTTTCAGCGTCGCTTTCTCATTCCAGCTTGCCTTTGTTTGAGCAAAACTCAGTTCATGAACAAGATCAGTTCCTTTGATTGCAATGTCCTTACGTAAAACTTTGTACCGCAGAATAACGTCGTATGCTGTGCCGATGACAATAGACACTGTGACGAGGAGGAAGGACATCCTGTACATAGGCAACCATTAGTGAGTGGATGTGTGAAGGAAAAAGGTTATTCAGGGGCAGATAGATTTGATCGTAACACAGTTTCTGGTAATTCGCTGTTGAAACTCGGAGAGTTTTATCGAATTTCGTTAAAAATAAGTTAAGAGATTGATAAATTAACTTGAATAATAAAATGTAGGAATTAGATTAGGGAAATATTTTAGTTGAATGAAAGTGTCCTAAAGAAAAATATATGTGTTTATATAATTAAGTTGTAATAGGTTCTTTCAAATGAATCAGTGTATAGATATCTTAAATAAATATTTTATTTGTAACTAAAAAAAGATGAACCACAAATGAATTACATTCTTAAAATAAATATAATTATCTGTAAAGGATAATTTTTCAGAGTGTTAATAGGACGTTAATTGTAACAGTTCATTTTCAATGTTACGATGCAAACCATATCACAATTGGGCGAATCTCATATTGTAAAATTCCTGGACTTACATTAAAATGTAAAATACTTTATCTTCCCATAAAGTAAATCCACCCGATAAATTCCGAATGTCAGTCACGCTGATTCTTCTCTCCGAAGCCGCGCTTTGAGTTTGATTAATCGAAAACTGCAAAAGTTTCTCCACGTCCTTAACGTTGCAACTTATTGGTAGACAAAGGCCCAGAGTTACAAGGTGGGACTGAAAAGAATTCGGTCGACATTCCTAAAGTTCTTATTACGTGTGTGCCTTAAACAACAAATATTTAACTCCATCAAAAGTTCACCCCAGGAATTTTTGGCTCAAACACTTCCAAATGAAACTTCACAGAATACACCGCCACGTGGAATGGAGGGGCTTCCATTAGTAATTCGGGTTGGATTGTTTGTTTTAGTTCATATTTTTTCGCCAGTTGTCGACATTGCTCCGGAACTCCAGTCCAGAAGTGGTTTCCAGAATATATACCCCATGTAGGTTTTCCATCAGCATCCATCACTTAAATCAAAAATAATCTTTCAACCAAAAGTACATTAAATTTTCGAAAAAATGTTTTTGTTGTTAAAAGATGCATAAAAAAATCAAATTAATAAGTTATTATAAATATTTTTTTAATAAAATAATTTTAATATTATTTAAACATTTTACAAGAATTGAATTTTAAATAAATTCTATTCCATTTAAATCGCCAATTGCAAACGTAATCAAACGAAAAATTCGTCACGCAATTTCCGCGACGTTTGCATTCCACTCGGAATGTAACAAACACGATCGCTGAGCCACTTAAGTGCTCACCGATGAACAAACAGATTCTATTTGCCCGCGCTACATTATGCAGTCGCGGCTCTGCGTGTAATTTCGCCGCGGAACAATTACATCATTGGCTGACTGACACACAAATGCGCAGCCCGCTAATGCCGCGGCGATCTCGTTGCGACTGTCTGGTCAGACCACTTTCTTACTTTCTACAGGAAATATGCAAGAACCGCGACGCGAGTTCTGAAGAGGATTAAGCGCGACCCCAGTTTGATCCAGAATCGGCAGAAAGGATTAGCCGCCTGAAAGTGAAAGATGATTTTGTAATCTTTCACTTCTGGGGTGCCGTTTCATTCAATCGAGACGTAATCCAAAAATCGGTTTACCTCAACTGTATCACTTTTGATGTGAAAGCAGATTAAGATATTTTTATTTGGGTGCCTTGTGATACACTTTTTCTATCAAATTAAAAACTTTATGTTTTGTATTACAGTTTGCATGTTGTTTTTTTTTCAATTTTGCTGCATTTTGTATATTTGTAATTTTGTCTAATTGCATTTTATGTATAATGTATTCTATATTTTGCATGTCGTTGTATTTTGGATTTTGTAATTTGAATTTACTTGTATTTGTTTTTTTTTTTTTTCATTTTATTGTACTTTACATCAATGGTTTAGAGGAAAACCAAATACATGATTTTCAGATATTTGCGTTTAAAGTGTGGAAAATGTATTTCAAGAACTTTTGTATTTCAACATAAACCATCAATATTTTTATTGAACCCTTTTTCTACTTTCAAATTATGATAAGAAATCACGTTTAATTTGCAAATATTGTATTTAAATTGCCTGGGGATTTCCCCAAAAAATATTAAAATCGTTATGTTTTGTCCAAATAATCCAAAATGTAAATCAGATGCCATCATATGTATGTTGTACATATATCAGTATATCCATTTTCTCATTAAACCAATTTTTCCAAAAATACGACAACTGATTTTTCATCAAAACCATGGATGAAAAATTATATTTAAATTTTATTTAAATTTTTTAGGTTTCAGGGGCAGCATTACAAAATGATTACGAGTTATTAATTGGACCGCATCACGTGGATGAAGGAGGTTCAATTGGGAACAGTCGGTGAGTCGAAGGGAAAGTGTAACGTCTAAACGCTTATGCAATTTCAGGAGAGATTATGTGTTCGCGACTGCTGCGTCTGTATCCAACTACACCCATTATGACTTGCACTTTGTCTACCTGATTGTAAGTTTCATTAACGCATGAATTAGGTGTTGCAATTGGTACACTAATTAATCATTTCTTCAGATTTGGAAATGCATCTGTTTAAAATCGAAAGAAATGATTTGTTCGGTATAAAACGTTATTTTATGTTTAAAAAATTGATTCCCGAGCCAGTAAATTGGGGGAAACCCATATTTTGGTTTAGACATTAATCCTTTTCAAATGTTGAATTCAGACATAGAAATCATTTTTTGTCTTCTATTCATGATATTTTTGAAATTATCTTTGAAGTATTTTTTATTGCAAAATCACTTTTTGCGTCGAAGTCTATTGAATATATAACATTACAAATACATTAGCAAACAACGTCTCAATGGCGTGTAAAGAAAAAAAGACATTTTTTTCTTTACACGAGGACGTTTACCGAGCAACTTTTCCAGCGAAAAGCGAGAATTCTTGTGTCAAAGGTAAACCGGTCCTTGAAAGCCATTTACCGACTTTCTGCACTTACTCTAAGCGCAAGTACTTGCCACCCAATGCAACCGGGCCTCGCGTCAATTTGGTATCAAAGAACGCGCGTCACTAAATTACTCGGCAAATTAGAAATTTAGCGGCAGACAATCGAGGCGTAATTCCAATTACACTAATGGCGCGAAATTTTCTGCAGAACAAGCAGTCTTATGATGAAGTAATTAATTTTGCACGGAATAGATTTCTAATTGATATTCAGACGAAATGAAATTTGGCAAAGGTGTCATTAACAAAATGACTTTCGTGATGATTTGTTCGGTAGTTTTTATGTTTAAACCGAATTGAAAGAATGGAAGAATTGTATTGAAATTACACAATTTCTCGTTGTTTTTGATTGAACGGAAAAATGGTTAAACTTTATTAGAAATCAGATTTAATTTTTGCAAGGTGAAAGTCATAGACGCTATTTAGTCATCTCAGACGTCAAATTAATTATCTGCCCCTCAAACATTGTCCGACGCAAATCGCAGTCAGTAATAGTCGCATTGCAAAATGGATTTATTCGTGACTCATCATAAGGATTTTATTAACGCTGCCAATCCATAAAAGTAAATAAATCGAATTGTCTCTTTATCTTGTGAAATGCATTAATGTAATGTTCTTTGCATTTTTCCGCTCCTTTTCAAACTATCGAAACTCAAAACCACACATTTTCAATATTCTAAATACAAAAAAACTACACTGTACAAAATGAATATAAATGATGAAAATGAATTAATTAAGGTATTTGCATAGTGAAATCAAAATCGCCAGAATTCGATCAAATTTTGATGAAACATTGTTCATATCATGTACTTTAATTATCCAAATTTTCATCAAGCTCCACT
>JABFPB010004402.1:0-14984 GCA_022817645.1 Ceratoteleas bidentatus | reverse complement strand
CACTTGTGCTGTTCCTATGTGCATCTGTCGGTCTGTTGTGGTGTGTGGGTTGGGGGGTCTGATGTTTGGTGTTGGGTTGGGGCTCCGTTGTTTTGTTGGGGCGCTGGGGCTGGGGCGGAGGCAGCAGCTTGGTGGGATGGGGCTCCGTAGGTCTGGTGTGGCACTGGGGCTGGGGCGGAGGCAGCAGCGTGGTGCGATGGGGCGCCGTAGGTCTGGTGTGGGGCTGGGGCAGAGGCAGCTGGGGCATTGTAGGCCTGGTGGACTGGGGCGGCGTGGTAAGAAGAGTGCTCAACAGATCGGACCTGCTCGACCTGGTAGGACTGAGTTTGGGCGGCTACTGGGGCGGACTGTAATGAGAAAATGGGAATTAGTAATCGAAGTTAAATCACAGCGTTTTAGGGAATATAACTGATTTTTATAAGTGATGGAATTGAGAAAGTTCGTATTGCAATTAATGTTGTGTACACGTGTAGCTGGTGCAATGTACATAATCTTAGTGTATTTAATCTGTTTTCTGAGACTGTGTTGAAGCAGAAAACAAAGCAGGGGAAAAAGCCAAGTCGTGCTGGTTGGGCGATGTTTAACAAATCACCTTAGCTGGGGCCAAGTAAGCGTTTTGTGGTCTTGGCATGCTAGCGACTGGGGCCAGGTAGGCGTTGCTCGGGCGGGATTCCTGGGAGACAAAGTTCATTGTTTTAGAGGACTGTCGAGTAGAGTGTCTAATCAGACACGAAAAAAGGAAAGCGAGAGCGACTTACAATACGGGCGAACGACTGGGTGTTTTTGGTTTCCTGGACCGGCTGCAAGTAAGACCTGCTTGGCTGGGACGCGGCTACGTGGTGGTGCGAGTTGCTGGGTTGGTTGTAGACGTAGCCATTGTAGCGCGAGTCGCCGGGCAAAATTCCGGCCGAAGCCGAGCCCAAAACGCAGACCTGTCAGAGACATTACATTTCATTATCATAATTCCGCAGGCTGACACGTAAACCGAACTAAACTGTAATCACGTCACTCGCGCCCCACGAAACAAATAAACGAAATTGCACCGCGATCGGCTTATTGTGGGGAAACGCGCGAAGAATGCCGCGGATTTGTTTGCGCTGATTTATACCCGGCCGGAGATTTACGGACCAGCGAAATTGCGCAATTCTTTCACGCCCGTGATATTTCGGCGACGATGCAAACACGCGACGATATTTGCGCCGCGAAATTTCTAAAGGTTCACTCGACCCGCCGTCCCGACCTTACGTATGCTAATACGATATTTCGGGCATGCAAATATAAGTTACGGATTAAGAGAGTACACCGATATCTCCATGTAAATTAACTTTCGACTGCGGAACTTTTGTTTATCGTGCGCGGTTTTACAGTAAATCAATTTTCTCCCGTCCGAAATTTGTTGTTAAGCGTCGTTAAGTCGACCGAGCGATTACGTAACGACCGACGGCTTGTTTAACGAAACGGTCACAAATGTTCACTAGTTTTACACTTTTAAACGAATTGCCGAACTTTGACAAATTAGAACTAATTACACGCGGATGTACGTTTGCAACAAATTGCAGTTAAACTAATTGTAGTTGTACTGAACGACTCACCACCGCAAGAAGGACGAACTTGTTCATGTTTGCTGGAGATTGGTGAGAAGTTGTGTATCGACTCAGTCCCAAATCGAATCTTTTATACCAAAGCCGGCGGGCCTCCCCCCAAAATTTCGTTTCACAATCTCCGTGGCATTGGAGGAACTAGATTTTAATTGACTCCTTTTTTCTCCGCTCTTTCCCGGCGGCTGGATACATCTTCAGGGAATACACATCGGCCGGATGTTGCGCGCAGAAGCAACGTGCAATTACCGCGCTACGCAAATACGATCCGAGCATAATTGGTCCTGACACGCCGAGTCTTCGATTCGCCCGGGCGGCGCAATTTTGCGGCTACGTCGCCGCGGTCCAAAATGCGAAGTGCAACAAGTCCGCGGCTACGAGACACGCGAGAAAACAATTGCGGATAATGTAATTGCACTATGGCGAATCACTATAATTTCGGGCGTGAGTCGACGTCGATGACGGCTCGATGCGTTTCTGACAAGAGAAAGTACAGGATTCCGAATTTCTGAAATCGCGTTTTCGTTTAGTGCAGATTATCGTGCTGAGGTTTTCGAAAATGTCCTGTTTAATTAAATTGCTTTTCGGTTAGAGCGAAATTCCAAAGAGGACGTGGTTACATAAACCGTGGTTCTTTGGAACGATAGAACATAAAAAAGAGGCTTTGTTATGGGTTTTTGAAACGTGTTTCGAGCGGAGATAAGGAGATAGGCATTGATGTGCAAAACAAAAACTTAATCGTTAGAAGATTAAGTACTTTTATACTTTGAGAGAATGTTAGTCTGTTTTTTGGCTATCAAAAAAGTACTTTTTTGTAGATGTATTGATTTAATGTTGTATGTTAAATGTTGTATGTGTACACGGAGAGAAAAAGTATACCAAATTTTCGAATAAAGTATAGAAAAAGAATACTATATGTAAGTAATCACAAAAATTCAAACACAGTATATGAAAAATTGGGATAAATATATGAATAGCTCTAGAAGAATATTATAGTTATTCATACATTTATCCCAATTTTTCATATACTGTATTTGAATTCTGATGACTTACATATAGTCTTCTTATTCTATACTTTATTCTAAAATTTAGTATACTTTTTTTCTCCGTGTAGTTATTAAATGAACAAATGTGTGTTCACAAAACTTTGAAACAAAACTTGAAGACAGTTGATATTGTAAAGTATTAACAGAACCGATTTCCAATACAAGTACATAATTAACGAATCAGTGAATTATTTTATTAACAACTGACGTTTAATTTGTAAGTAGCAGAGAATAATTTCATCTTCACAAATATTTACCCTGCAAAAAATAAAAAATAGAAAGTAATTAAAATTCCAAATTTCCAACTGACTTTCTTAAAATTAGTAATTCGGCAATTAAATATGGAATTTCTTTTAATTGATTTGTATTGCAATAGCAGCTGTTTTGACGTTTCATGGTTAAGTCTATTTGACACAAAAAATAAGAACTATTTCCCGAAATACAAAGAATTAGAGAGCAATAAAAAGCAATACAAAAAATATATAAATATTCGTAGACATTCAAAATTGTCTATTACTTTTCATTTCTTCCTACTGACTTTTCTTATTACTTATTTTTTACAGGGTAATATCAACAATTTTTTTCAGTATTTCACTGATGCATTTTCACTTATTCATATATATTACAGTAAACCATATTGTCCTAGTTTTTTCTTAAAGTCAGACGCCGCAAGTTATGTACAAAATTCAAAAATGTACTTATATAATATTCCCTGAAATGTAGCAAAAACATCTAAATTGACAAAGACTTCATACGCGAAGAGCAAATACATACTTCGTAATCATATTGAATCGAACAAATAAAAATTGAGTTCTTTGTTCGAAAACTGTTCACTTATTTACATATTCATTTATCGGGTAAAAACGTCAAACTTGTAAAGGACGTTTTCTCCCTCGTATAAATTGGTCGGAATTCAAGAAAAAAAACTCCAACGTTAAAATTACCGTTAGTGTTTTAAAATTTCGTTTTACTTTATACGAATCTTCCTTTTACATTTACTTCTACGAAACTCACTCTCATTCAATTACTATGGAAACTCATGTACTACAGCGTACGTGTAAAAACAGTTGCGTTTCCAGGAGCCTCAGTCTAACATATCTGTACTTTAATGGAAAACTATGGCGAGTATCAACGTTATAGTACTTTTGCATTTTCGTAGCTTAATTGTATTACTATTAAATTATCAACTTAAACTAAATTAAACACATTGCCATTTGTACTTAAGAATTAAAATTAGTATGAAAAGTAATGTAAACTTGTAGTAAAGTAAACTTTGTAATTGAATTTCCCGCAATTTAGAAATTCGAGATTATATGATTATTTTCCATGATGGCTAGGCATAACCGGAGACTTTTACTTTTAGGTGTGTATTCACTTAATTAATTTAATTTGGGGAATGTCCAAACATGCTCTTACGTTTCAGCCTCTTCCCGAATATTTCATCTTTTTTTCTCGAATCGTATATCATTCTCATGACAATATCAGTTGACAATTAATTATGCGCCAAACACTGCGCGAATTGTAAAATGATCCCATTAACTCATGCAAATCGCTTTTTTCGACCGAGTTGCAATGAATAATTAATCTAATTTATACGGACATCTTTGATTTCCGCCTCATTTGTCCTGAAAAAGGTGCGTCGAAGAAAGAAAGAACGAGGAAAAAGTGCAGTGGATAGACCAATTTCACCGCAGCATTCGTAATAAATATTATCGCGTTGAATTGTTGTTAAGCGAGTAAATCAAAATTCAAAATAACCACGTGTCGGAATAGCGCGAACAAAAAAACGAGAAAGGTCACCGAAATTATATATTCCTGGCACTCAAAATTTACAACTTCGTCCGAGGCGCGCAATCGAGAGGAGTCTTTCTTTTTTTCTCCTTTTTTTCCCTGTCATTTTTATATCTATCATTTTAGGCACACATTTGGTTTCCAAATATTGGTCAATTTTGTTCGCCTATTTCTAACGAAAGAGCATCTGAAATGAGGTTACGCGTTGCGAAAAGAGTCGAAAAAAAGAAAACTAACTCCTTAAGGTCATGTTTACGCGCTTCTCACGAAAACGCTCGGAACCGACCAAAACCCGACTGAAAAGAAGGTATCCCGGGAGCCGTCGATTTTCGGGTTTACACTCGGGAAAAAGGTTTCGTGGAGAAAAGCTGGACTCGCTCGAAAACGACGTTTCGACACGAGCGCCGGGCTTTTTAAAAAGTAATGATTGATTTGATACGCGTATTTACATAACAGGAGTACCGAGTGTCGTAAATTTCGACAAAACTCCCCGGTCGTGTATCGCGCTCACTCGACTAAATGTCACGCGACGCGCGAGACGCGCGCATATCGCGAAACAATGCAACAAAAGGAGAGGGAAATGCTCGCGCGAGATTAATTGCCCGACGAAAGCCAAAAAATCGTATGATTTATGTTAAACGATTGCGCGCGAATTGGCCGAGTCGAGCAGTGATAGAATCGACCGCCGACCGGCCGAAAAGTGTGCCGCCCGGTCCCGCGCCTTTTTTCAGCGTCTCGCATTTATCTAGAACCCAAATATTTGTCCCCAAAATGTATTTATAACTCAATTAAAATCTCGCAAGTGAACTTGACTGTCGCGATTTATGGCCGAATAAATATCCGTTGTCGAAAAATTGTCCGCTTTTTTCGCCCGGCATAATATTCCGCGCCATTTATTCGAATGCGAGAGGGCGCTGCTTGATTTATGCAGATTGTCGCGTTGTTGAGGCCCGGCGTTACGTTCTATCTTTGACAAGTGAGAGGTCGAGTCTTCCCCGGCTGGAACTAAGTTCGAGGAGAAAGCTTATTAATGGGCCGCCGCTTAAAGCGTTGTTCCGGAAAAAAATGACAAATTCGGAGTAGATAACCCCGCCCATTACTGGCTCCATTAAACTCCGTAACACCTTTTATCGGCGGTCCGTGGCCGCGTTCGGGCGTACGTTTCAATTTGCGTTAAAAACCATTAGAACCGCGGTCCCGATCAAATCCGCACGGATCCCGGCTTTATCGTCCGCGTGATTGATAGTTCTTAGTTGGTGTTTACTCGGTAAACACATTTGTTCCCGCCGAAAGTCCCGCTTATTAATGGAAAATTAATCAATTCTGCGCCGAGATCCCGAGGAGATAGGGCCGCTCGGATTTCTCCCCGATTTGTTGCGAAGACTAATAGCATGGGAAGAAAAATATTGAGACAACCAGGAGGAGTGTAGTAGATTCGACGATAGTCTAGTTTCGCTCTGTTTTGGCTGATCCAAGACGTTTATTCGGAGGATCGGAAGTAGGTCGAAAATCCGTTTGAATTTGTTCGTACGGACCCGATCGATCCCACCGTTTATTCATACACCTGATCGAGATATAACTCAGAACTTTGCCTCGATCGAGTTCGGCAAAGGAGCGTTTCTCTCAGCATGTAAAACGACCTATTACACGGAACCTTGTCGCCTAAACGAAGCTACCAGCAAAAAACAGATGGGTCGAGCCCATCTGAACTTTTCGTTACAAAGTGTCCTATTTTTTGCGCACCAGTAGACTTTCCAAACGAACACATGTCTCACCGCAAACCAGATTATGATTATTAGAACCATCTAAGCCATTCATAACCGGTCGTGCTTTTTCGACCGAGGCTTCGAAATTAGAATCAAACAGATTACCATTCATTATCAATCTAATCTTCCATTATGTAATTTTCGAAAGATCGAAAGGATGTACAAGGCAGAAAACATGGTCGACGCCAAACGTCGCTTAGCCGGGCCTTATTTCGTCCCGAAATTCACCCACCGCCAACGGGCCGCCTCACGGATGTAACGCTTAAGTAACCGGACTATCTTCTATCAATTAAAAATTATGCGAACGTTCCCCGGACGAGGTCCTGGGTAGGAAGAGCGTTTCGTAAAGAATTACATAAGCCCGAAAAGGTAACGCCAGTAAATCAGCGTCATCGGCTAAAATCGTGTAGCATTTCCAAACCTGTTGTGCGCGTCTTCTATCTAGGTGAATCTAATCTCCGTCTATGAAACCAGTTTAGAAACAAAGCTGTTGGACGAATTTTTGCCCGTCTGGAGGACATCTGCCTCTCGACTTTCTCGTTCGATAATCAAATTCTAATTTATGAGTCCTTTTGCGCCCCGAACAGGGTCATGGTTCGGGGCGCAAAAAGGTGCATTAAAGGTTGTTTTTGTTTGTCGCGCGTTTTTGCGAAAAATTCTGAGTCAGCGCGCCTTATGCAGTTAGATCGCGGTTTGCGACTATCGTTGCGTAATTTGGACCGCCATTTCGGGACCCGGAGGAATTTCGATTTGAAAGCGACTCCTCACGAAAGCCCACGCTTTCCGCCGAAGATTGACTCATTATGCGACAGGTGGATTCGATGATGGCTACAACTCTATTTGCGCGGAATCCTCTTCGCTTTTTTGACCGCTTTTCGGGATTGCGGAAGGTCGAAATCTCGGTTTCGAAATTTCAGGGTCGAGTCTGGCGGCGCCGCGTTTTGGATGATTAATTATTAAGTCGCGGCTTATTGCTTTCTCCTTAGTAATATCGGCGGAACAATTCCGGTGGGTGGGATAATTACACGGTACTTGAATGCACGTTTAAACCAATTCCTGGCAGAGATAGATCAGCTGGGCCGCGGAGAAAAATAATAATTACGGGCCGTCGTCTTTTCCGGCATTCGAATTTGGATTCTGCCGGCAGTTTCGGGCAACTTTTTGTTTCGGGGATCGATGATCAATCGCCCGCGGAACGCAATTCGCAGCTGATAACCGACGCGAGGTGACGGTCGAAAAAAGATCATTGATGAGTGATTTACGATGTATGATCCACGCGGAATTATCAATAACGAATGATCAAGGATGAAGGCTCAATCATAAATTATCGACAATGCGTCGCTGATGAATTATTAATGAAAAATGACCAATTTCGTGTTAGCGGCCGAAAATAATCGAGGGTAAATATTTAACGATGCATGCCAAATGATCCGCGGAGGATTACAATCATTTATCTAGTCACGACTCATTGGGCAGGTGTTTGCGAACTTTTGACTTGCAATTTTTTAGGTGCAAATGGCGGGAACGGTAGCAATGGCTGCAGCAATTCGATAAATTAACGGGAATGTGCGAAACTCATTAATACATTTTACCGAAGAACCTCCTTGCCCCTTTCCTCGTCATTACCCCGTTTCGCCCACTCGAACAATTCACCGGGATAATCGCGCACGGTCAAATATTTAATCCACCGTGCCAAATCTCATAATTAATTAAATTTTGCTAAAACCGAATTAATGCTGCACGCCCACGTCGAATCGCGTCATTTTTACCCGTCAAATCCAACGCGGACGTTTGTTTGAATTTCAAACGCGTTGATGTTTGTCCCCCGCTTTTTGCGGGCCGTCGTTCAATAGAAATCGGCGCTCGGGAATTTTATTGCGAAACAGGTTTCGAACTTAGTTCCGTTCGCCTCTAGGGTAGCCGCCTGCTAACTACAATGTTTCATTGTGCTCGGCCAGTTACCAGATGATGGCCCGATTAAGATCGGGTAAATCATATATTACGGGCTTAGATCATATCGAGCACGGGCAAATTGCGGCTCAGGTGTTAACATTACTTATTACATGCAAAAATAAACCAAAATGCGCGATCTTATCGCGGCCGCTACTTTAAAAAGCAACGTGTTTATATTAAATGCTCGTCTAAAATTTCGCCCTATAATTCACCGCGGGCAATTAAACGCGCAATAAAAATTAGCATTCGATTTTTTGCGCCGTTCAATTAATGTCCCCATGAATTATGCGGCGATTGGTGCGCGCGTCGCGGTGAAAAAGCACGCGGCGCTCGCAAAATGCAACGACGAGCGACCGCTGACATACGCCGCGAAAAAATCTGCTCTTAAAAGCCTGTTGAGGTGGGACATTTTCTCACCGAAATAGAGTCCCGCTATTATCACGCTAATCCTTCAAAAATGCGTGGGTTAAAAAGTGGGTGTTAATTAAACGAGGTATTTCGTTTTACATTAGTCATCATTAATATATTCTTTGGAAAACATGTTTTGTTAAATTAGGCCATGGGACTTTAGTGAGGTTACACTAATTTTACATTCGGTGAAGTTCATTCCCGAAACTGTAATTTCCTTTTAGAAAAAGTGTTAATTGTCGGTACATTATTTCACACTTGACGGAATCGGTATTCAGCCGTCAGCCTTTTTACAATGCGATTCGACCGAGTTTAAGCGTTTATTTGCACTTCGCATTAAACTGATTTATTTATATCGCCGTGCATTAGCGTAATGAAAGCTTTTAATGGACACAATAAGTTATTCACGGCGCCTTTGTAATTTTTCGCCGAATTATTCATGCGCGCGGCGTTACGAATTCATACGCGAAATATGATTTCGGAGTTAGCGCCGAGTGGATTAAAAGGTATCGGGTTCGCGTCGTCTTATCGCGCTAATTGATTGTCCTTAGCCAGCCAGCTGTAAAAACACTAAAACAAGACGCAAAAACTGGACAAAATTGTTAATTTACATCGAGCAAATGCGACTTTCTCGGCGGGAATTATGCTATCGAAAATGTCAGGCGCTCGCGCGTTTAGGAGAAACGAAGAGATACGCGCGAACGAAAATGGCACATTTTCGACTTTTTCACTTTCAATTTGTGCAGTCGCAAAAAACCTACCAGTATTTATTGCAATGGTCGGAAACTTTAAATTGGGATATGTTAGATTGTAAAAACGGCCTCATAGAGAAATTCGATCTATTTTCGTTTTTCTCGCCAAAAAAATGGACGATAAGTTACAGTATCAGAAAATTAATAAAACTTTCATTCATCCCACCGTAAATCAATAAACTTACAATTTGTGTTGCTAATTTACATATTTATTAGTTTTATACACAAATTACTCTCACTAAAAGATCACTCAGTGTAAACTACACCCTTTTATCCCAACTTAAAACGTCCACTTGTTACTGTTCAACAGACCGATTAGGCCGCAACTGGCCATTAATTTGCGATTAATTAGGATTACCGCAAAGTCGGGTCGAATGCTCTCCTGGGATCGAACAAAAATAGCTGGTCCTTTTTCCCACGCAACACTTGATCGAGTCGTCTGCAATCTTACGTAATTGTCGACTCTCGTTCGTTTTCCGCCAAAAATAGCTGACAGTACAATGCTTCACTGCTAATTCGGGCGAAGACACCAGCGAATCGATTAAATCATCGTGGTTGTTTTTCGTTGAACCGGCTCTTGGCTTGACACAAGCGAAAAACCGGTTTCAGTTATTGTCTGCCTCGAGTTTCCTTTATCCGGGTGCATTTGGTGTTTATTGTCAGTGAACTGAACTGGGTTATGTAAATATGACGAAAATGCGCTCGCTTTCTCTATGTTAATACTTGGTTTGAATGACGTCTTCTTGGACAAATTTGTGCATCCAGTTACGGGCGGCGTTAGCGGAACGCGAGCCACGTAAACGAAATGCACTCCGAAATGGTTAATAAAGTGTAATGAAATTCAATTATTATCGCGCCCGCGGTTACGCGGTAGCAGCTCCTGTTTGATCCGCAAACGTTTTCCCAGCTCGCTGCGAAAACAAAATTATTGCCCAACGGGTAATTAAGCGAGGCGAATCGTCCGCGCGGAACCTTCGCTTTAATAGAAGCTTCTTCGAGACCTTCGCCGGAGAACACGTTTTTAGGACATTTCGAAATTCAAATGTTAAGTCAATTAAGACCCCGATTCATCGGAAATAATTATTAGAAGAGAAAAGTTTTCAATGTTCGATAAGAAATTTGCCGCGACAACTTCTCGATTACGAATCGCTGGAGATTAATGATTAATTCAAGATGAAAGGAACTTGATTTGCATTATGTATATAATCATTACTGTGTTCCACAAAATTATACGATGTAATATAATATATATGTGTTTACGAGAAACGACAACAGAAATATAATTTTACAAGTTAATTACTTTCCACGTAAATACAAAGCGGTTTATCTGTCGACTAATTTCAAATGTTTATTTCCAAAAATGCCAGAACCATTAGCTTCGCCGAGAGCGCTGTTCCCACATTGTACTTTCTTAAACGTTAATTGCCCCTACAAATATTAAAAGCGAATAGTGGAAGGAAGGATTTCTTTTCTTTTTCGCCCGCGAAAACACGCAGCGGTCCGCAAGAAAACACGTTATGTAACGGAGGCGGCGTCGGGTGAATCGATGTGACGTTAAAGGATGTGTAAAAGGGCGTTTTAATGGTTGCATTAAAGTCGCCGGAAAAACAAATTTTAATTAAGAAACATTGTTCGCCGGGCAAAATAATTCCGCCGCTGTCAGTCAGAATTTAAGACAGCAATTTTATTTACTGTTTCCGGGCACAATGACTGAGATTACTTGACTCCTTTCGAAGTTCTCATTAAGGGTCCGCCTCGGTAAACAACGCCGTCTCATTTGCAATTAAATGAATTTGCAGATACACGCGCCGATCAATCCTTTCGCCCGGATAAGTCGCCGGACATGCGTGTTTTCAATTAACGGACATTTGTAATAATTCCTGCCGATAACGAGATACCCGACTTCCCGGTCCTATTAATGAACAACTGATTAATTAAATAATGCGCTCGGCAAAGGCCGCATAGTTGGCCGGGAGGAATTTCGGTTGGCGCATTATTTTCCCTTGAACGACACCAAATTGTTAATCAAGCAGCTTTCCGCAGCGCGTCCCACGCGTAATTAATTCCTAATTAATGCGACGAAAAATTGCCGACAATTTGACATTAATTACGTACAATTGCTAAAACCGAAAGAAAGTCGTCTGAGTACAGTTACGCCGAGACTTGGGCGCACATCTGCCGTGAACGATGACAATCCGTCAAATTGAATTACATAAAGTAGCGTCTAATTGACAATTTAGATTTTTCGAAAATTTCATTCCGAGTTTCATCGCAGGAACCCGTTATAATTATGCGCATTTTTATCCGCCCGAATTGCACCGTCTCTGTAACCAGAAGCCTCATTTACAATTTTCGACAATAAATATCGTCCAGCTTTTTTTATTGGCCGCTCGATAAATTTCCCATTTTGTATTCCATTTTCCAAATTGATTCCTTAATTGTTCCAATATCTATTTGTTGCAATAATGACGCGTTTGTAAACATTATCGCGGTGAAATCCCGAGTTATAGTGTATAAAATCGTCGAAGATACGGACATTTATATAAATTTGAAAAGATTTTGAAAGTTGGTTAATAACAATTCAGTACAGGTATGAGTCGTTTCAAATTGTGGAGATAATTAAGCAATTCGGATGAGTCGGAAAGAAAAGGGCGGAGTCGAGAATTTTACGACACCCAGTACGTTCCAGAATATACAGCCTGAGTGAATGTTTTCTGAGGTGCAGAGAAAATAAGCTGGTTGTCTACAACAAGGAGTATCTCAATAAAGACATGACGTAAACGTAATAAACTCTTTGCAAGATACGTACACAAATACCAACAAAGCCAGAAACAAAAATTTACTAACGGGGCAAACCGTGTCCTTCGTGTAGAATATTACTACGAACAAGCTACAAGGTGTACTTTATTACTCTAAAAAATCTCGCGAATCTCGAAATGGAAACCAACGAAATTGTGTTTACACGTTTTTTCCAAAGAAGGCAACTTTCAGTCATCCGAAAACGCGTCTCGATGAACATTTAATATCGCCAACCCCAATTTGTTAACCAATGACATCGTAAAAGGAAAAAAGGATCATTTTTGTGCAGCTTTTCCTTTAGCAAATAAAAAAAAGGAAAAGAAAAAACACGTCCGTCGAAAGTGCGCCGTTCCAGGACTTCGTTAAAAATCGGCGTCAAACGAAAATTGACTGCAGTAACGCTGCAATTTGATTGGAACGTGAGGGTGGCGCGAATTAGCCCGGCGCTTTTAAACGCACCGTAATATTCATCATTTGGCACACTCTCACGCGCAACCTTTGTTTTCGTTTTCGTTCGCCTTGCATCAAATAATGATAATGCACGTTCTACCGCGTTAAGATGTACTTAATTTGCCAAATGAAACTTCAAAACGAAAGCGCGGAATTTAATTACTGCGCGCGAAATTTGAGCCCTGATGACTCAGATCTAATCAAATTTTCATTAACATCAAAACCGCAGATTAAAACTCGCGTTAATGCTAATTACGGTAGCTGCTTTTTCGAATTAGCAGTGCGTATTCCGGTTCTAACGGAACGATACTTTTGTTTCCATACGGCACGACGTATTCCTATTACGGGGTTATTGTTCAGCGCCACCGAAGTTAATTTCTTATCTTGACCAATCGCCTCGCTATGTCTACATCTAATTAATTTATTGTAATCATCGTGATGAACCGATTGCTATCTTACGTTTTCCTATTACATGACTACAAATGTTTTCTATCCGTACAATCTTCGCCCACCTAGTAATTAACGTGTGAAATAATGGTGCAGCCACATCGTTATTATTATTAATGAAAAAAACGTTTCCAAAGATTTCGAAAGTGTCGCAATAAAGGGGATTGAAAAACATGACACAAAGGCGAGAGAAGTGTCATTTTCACGTTTGACAATATCCAAAAACTTTCCATTGATTCGATCTTGTGAACCGTTCGACTTTAAGCAACGCTGGGGAGTAATACTGTATTCGGAGCGACGTCGGTGGGGGGCGCGTAGTTTACCCGGGCTCGCAAGGGATTCGACGCGCGATATAAGTATAAAAGCGGCTGCAGTTGCAGGGCAGATGGTAGATTGGTTTCAATCTCGGAGGCGTTCAATTATGAAAATAAATTCATAAGTGCGCACGGAGCGGCGCGATTTTTTATTAACCGCGCGCGTCCCGTTCGACCCAAACGCGGATAAAAATAATTCGATAACACAGGTGGCATTCCGGCTGAAATTTCGCCAGTACAAAAGTTTCGACGTTATTGCGCAATAAATATTTCCGTCGCGCGGAAAGTCATCTCGGAGTTGTGATGACTTTTTAAGTCTCGTGGAAATATCGAACGAATTACGGCGAAACGCGCGACCGGATTGACCACGTTCGCGATAATAATCGCGATTTCTTTCGTCTTGGAAGATGCGCTTTGAAGGCATCGCGGAAATTAGTTTTCTCGGACACTTGTTCGCTGCACCATTGACGTTACGACGTGACGAAACGGTTCATGGCAATAAGCAGTGCGGTGAACCGATCATCGATTTTGTATTGCACACGAAGAATTATTTATGGCCTGTGCATGTATCATGGGTATGGGGAAATATCGTGTGTCCGAATCTTCGGAAATCAGCTAACCCCACATTGGAGTTTATGGAGTCCAGAAGCGCAATCGCTGAAATATGAACTGTGATGAGAGTTGTTACTCGTTGAAATTGTTTTAATCAATAAAACCAAGCTTGAGGAGTTTGGATATAAGCATTGATAACATTTGTAATCAGAGAGAAATGTAGAAAAAATATCGAAAAATATATTTTTAAATCGAAAAAAATATCTGAAATAACATTTATGGAAAAAATGTTATTTCAGAGGCAGTTGTTTCGACATTACTAGTACATTCCCCGTCGGAGCGGAAAGTTGAATAAAGGTTCGGCGAAGGTTTAGCTGAACGTTGTCTGCAGGTTTATTAAACGTTGCAAAGGGTCGTCAAACTTTTAACACAGAAAAAAAAGTTTGACTGGTTACTTTGACTAAGTTACTTTTAACTGGAATAGAGACAACTAAATGAAAAAGCCAAGCACAGGTCCACAATTTAGCTGATTCAGCTAACCATTTATCTGACATAAGTGAGCATTCATTTGTTTCACTGGTTTTACATTTGCTTATACAAATTTGTTTCCGTGAAGGAACCGACTATTGTCCGGCCGTAGGGATTCTCTGAACATTTCTCGAAACATTGTTTTAACATTACCAAACGTTTCGACAATTTATTTTAATTAATTTTTTAAATTATCGAAAGGTTTCTTGAACATTTATAGAACGTTTGGAAACGTATACTCTTTTAAAAGAAACATTTCACTCGGAATCGAACCCGAGCCTCCAACGTGCCAAGAGGACGCTCTAACACCGAGCCATAAGACTTATATGTAAACATGTTGTTCTTGCTGATATCTCAGCTTACGTTTTCACGAACGTTTAGAGAACTTCCCAAAGCCAGATATTAGTCGGTTCCCCGAACGTTCATAGACCGTTTGGAACGTTCAAGAAACCTGTAGACAACGTTCAGCTAAACGTTCGCCAAACGTATATTGAAGTTTCATATCTGTTGGGGCATGTTATATTAAGGTAGTTAATCCGTGACATCCCTAATCATATGTGTGCTTGTATTTATTTTTTGA
>JABFPB010004401.1:0-14983 GCA_022817645.1 Ceratoteleas bidentatus | reverse complement strand
CTGAAGTCCTACGGGAAGTCAACTATGTTATACACCTTCCATCGTTTGTAATGTATCGTGTGAACAACACCGTTGAAGAAGATTTCAAAGTTTTCAGTGACTCAGTGGTTAAGTCCTTAAACTTCCGCTTATGGGTTGCGAGTTCAAGACTTGGTGTTGGTAAAAATTTTTTTCATGGTATAAATAATTGAAAAAATATGTAAATTAAATATAATTGTTGTTATATTTCTTTGTTTATTAAATATTTAACAGAACCGAATCTGTTTCTGTCATAAGAATAATGGCTCTTATTTCCAAGGGAGAAGCAACATTTTGACCTCGGAGTATTATCAGAATCAATGTTCCTATAGTAAAACATTTTTGCCGAAAAGTGAACAAAATGCTTTTTTGCAATATTTTTTAAAAGCGCGGCCATCCATCACATGTTGATTTTAAACAGAAATTTAGAGTCGTTAATTTTTTAGGAAATATGCGATATACCCAAATTTGTTGCAATTTGAGAGATTTGGTATTTTACCCAATTTCCGAAATTTTTATGCGTATAACAAAAAATCCCATCATAGGTTTTTCTCCTAACTATTGATTCACTAACCTGAATAGTTTGAAGAATATTTCACCAATTTTTCAGCCAATTTAACGAGGACCAATTTGCTCTATATATTGTGCATGATCTTTTAACATAAACACAGAATAATTTTAAATAAATCATTCAAGTTTATAAAAAAGAAAAATGTTAATAAATGAATGCTGTATTTTACATTCAAGATGAATCGTATTAACATTTGAAGTGAATGTGGAAAAGAACGTGGAGCAAAATAAGTTCGAGTGCGAAAAATAAAATGTTCAAATAATCTTGATGAAAATATTTTTATTATACCAAATTAAATTGTTGAAAAAATGTCTAATGTATAAATCACTTAAAAATCTTTTTTTTTCAATTTTTCACGATTTTTACATCAATTTTATGTTCATTACTTTTCAATATTACATATTAAAATTTCACTGCAGTAAAATAATGGTAAAAACTTACTTAGAATTAAGGATCTAACCGTTCTATTAATACAACACTTTCATTGAAACAATTATAATCAAAATACACACTGTTCCCTTCCACGAAAATAAATAATGCTGACTTAACAAACAACCAAAAAACTCAAGAATACTGATTGCAATTGAATAACTAATCTACTAAAAAACTCAGATTTTCCATAACTTAATTTTAAATTTATACATAACTTTTGTTAATGTAAAAGTCATCCTAATCATAACTTTTAATGAAAAATAAAATTTCATTTTTCATGTAAAGGCCATCATAATTACCCATGTTTTTTTTCATGAAAAATCAATTTCGATTTATATAAATTATGATGTAAAATCACCATTTTCATGTAAAATCGTGCTTTTACCCGAAAAATCGCATAAAAATGATGTTAATTCGACGACTCTTGTTCGTGCAGTGTGTTCTTACCGCTGTATGCGTAGCTTATCTGGCGTTGCATTTCCGTGCGTCCGTTTTGCCAAGGCAGTCAGTACGTGCTCGAGCGCAATTACTTTTCGCGTGTACTAAGCGTACGTGTATTGATACGTACCGGTTGCCGTTTTGAAAACAAATTTTTTTTGTCGGGCAAATTTCGGAAGTATCCCAGAGTTGATTGACGCACTCTCTTATTTACGCAGCGCCGACTCTGTGGACTCTGTGGCCGACCACTCGTTAAACATTAAAGGCAATAGGCCACCGTGATCGTTATTGTTCGGTTTGGGCAACATCAAGTTTTTTTTCGGATTTTGCAAACAAAAAATTTGGCGCTGCGTGAAATCGCGGTTTCGACGACGAGTCAAAGTGGCAATAACTGTTTGAATCACATGCTACCGATTTGGTCGCTTTATCGCGGCTCCAGTGACGTAGCTGTTTTTCTGGTTAAACAACCGAAAGCCGCATTCCAACTTTTGTTTTTTTTTTTGCAATCTCAAACGACGCCGGGTAGCTTTGTAGTTCCATGCATGAAGATGAAGAGCAGTTTATATTATGTTCAGCAGCGTAAAAGCAGAGAGAAATGTGTAGCTGATATTATAATGCATTTAAATAATAGTTTATAGATTTTTATTGATAAAACGATTTCAGTAGCAATTTTGCAATTTCGCAAATTATCAGAATTAGCGTCGTAGATATGTAAGAGATATGTGGAGATACAAATTTAAAATATGTAGAGAAAATGAAAAAGCCAAGATTAAAAACGAGTCTGAGATGTTGCTGTCCTTAATAAAAAAAGAAATATATTCCCAATATACTGCAACAATTAGATGTATATTCCAAATATATTGCAAAAATTGAGAATATATTGGGAATATGTTTTCTATATGGCCAATATATTCCTATTTTCACTAGGGGTTTAATAGTTTTGAAGAAAAATAGACTTTTCAATATCCGATGTAAGCAAACTATCGCCTCTATTGATAACTTGCGTGTTTTTAATTTTAAGTTACGAGATATTATAAAAACAGGTTTTCATATAAATTCGTGACCTCGCTACGTACATGATAATTATTTTTAATACTTAAGGTATTATCAAGTAAATGATGGAAAGTTGCTTGTATCGTTCATTTGGGAGCTTACAAATATATGTATATACACTTGTATACATATATATAATCATCTTGTTCATATTCTTTCTTGTATTTATACAAAATGTTTCGTTCCATTCTTAGACTAGTGCGAGTTTAAACAATGTGTACATGAAAAATTATATTTATCATTGCAACGATTATTAAAATTATATTCTTCGATTAATTGTACAAATTAGTTTCTGGACCTTACACGTGTATAACAGTTGTGTCACACAATGTATGCACGCGACTAAATTTGCGGTTTTTTAGTAAAGCTATGGCTTCGCACAAATTGACACGCCTGCCGAAGAATTCCGTGATGTGGTGACTAGTCAGCATTGATGCCAAAAATTGCTCTGCCGTGATGGCCCAATCGGGGTCTGTCGGAACTATGTTCCCACCGGATGGATTTCCATTGTGATCGGGAGACTGCGAAATTGAATAAAATCGCGATTGTATCAAAAACAGGGCTGTTCCGATTTAAAAATTGTTAATTTTCCTGACTTTTCCAGGTCTTCTAGTTCGAATATATATTATGAATATATATTTAAAAAATATATTTACAAATATTTTTAATTACAATATTACAGATATGGATTTAACACTTTTAGGTGCAATCCACCTATTCTTCAATAATTCGCTTTTAATTAAAAAAATAAAAAACCTTAAACTTTTATTCTGAAATATGATTTGTGGCAAAAGCGTTTTGATTAAATATGAATAGAAATGTAAAAAAATGTAAAAAAATTCTTCATATCCGAATTTGTTAAATCTAACAATTTTTTTGCAAACCCAAATGGATTTGGTAAATCCATTTGGCAATTTTTTTACAAAATATATTTTTCAGGTTTTGTTTTAATAATAGCCCCTAACTTTTCCAGGTTTTCCATGCCTATCATAAACTATATTTTTGATAATTACTTTTTCTCCGCTTTGATTCAATTTCTGCATGGAATATAAGTCATCCGATTCCTCTTGATCGACGTAAAACTTCTTTCCAACGTCACCTAGTTTCAACAGCAATGTTCCTACACAAAAAAACAAATTTGTTAACAAAGTTGCAATGCGATAATATGTTTGAAAAACGTCAATCATAAGTAACATTTGAAGAATTACCAATCGAAGCAATTTGTTGATAAGTTTCCTGTTCCTCAGGTTGCGTAGAAAATATGTCATACAAAGTCTTGAGTAAGTCGATGAAATGGCGTTGCGATATTTTCGGAACAGTCTTCAAGTCCAGAGGACTGTCCTTGGAAGCGATTAGGGAATGTAGGCTATCCGTACTTTGTACATCCGTAGGCAATTGCGCGTCTTCACTACCACCTGCACTGTCTTGACTTTGAGAAGTTGAACCTGGATCATCGCTTGTCGGCAGTAAATCCGAAACGCTCGATGGAATTCCTATCGACGCTCCGCTTCGTTCTATGCTGTCGAAGAAGTCTGTTGCTTCAGCGGCGATTTCAGCGCCATCTATAAAATGAATGTGTTTATTGAGTCAAAGCAATAAGTAAAGTACATTTTAATGCAAACTGACACTTTGAATGTTCTCTCTGAGAACAAGATATTTTAAAAACATTTTGAAAATGTTAAAAGTTTATAATTATAATAATTACTCTGCAAGAAATGAATTAAAATTACTTTTTAATTTATTAAAAGTAATTCTGGCGCTGAATGAATTACAAAAATTAATTAACAATAAAAAAGTTACAACGTATTTTCTACGAAAAGTTGCAAATTCGTTTCAAAAATGTTTTTAAACTTCACCCTTTCATCCAACAGAAACCCTTTCAGAACATGTTAAAAACTCAATGAGTTAAGTTCGCATGGAGTTATCATTTCGAAATTATTCAAATGTTCAAAAACCGTAGCATCCTCCAAAACAGTAGCGCCGCGGGCTTTTGACCCATTTAAGCCTTTGAGAAATTCAGTTCTGCATTTCTGAAAGGGGCGTCCATTGCTCTCAAGGAGAACTTTCTACCTGAAGAATGAGTCGGAGATTCAAAGTCAATGGGAGTGAGAAGGGGCGGCAAATGCAGCGTATACAGGAGTTTAAGTCGTTGCGTTACATCAGCCGTGGCCGTCATGCCGAGAGCTTGCACCACTTCTCGAAAATTGAGCAGACCGTCGTGATTGCGATCCATTAACTGCAATTAAATATTTCAAGAGTTTAGTTACTAACACAGTCTGAGTTACCATGATTTAGCGTAAGAAGGAAAAATTATGCATTTAAGAAAATAACATATGAGATCTCAAAAAATGTTGTGTGAAAAAATGGAAATCGGAATTATATGATTTCTCGAATGAGATCTCATGCAACTTTTTTCCTAGGGATACATCAGACTATACAAATAACACGAAAAAGTTTTCGAGTAAACTGTAAAGCATGCATTTTCCTCTGCTAACAATATAATGGTTTATTTACGCGAAACAATCTCGCAGACAGAGATTCCGCTTGAGCGCACTTTCCCCACGGAGACAAGCCGCCGAATAAAATCCGAAAGAGCTCGTAGTCGATTTTGTAGGTTTCGTAAGGCTGCTGCGTGGGGTCGTACCTATCATTCTCCGATTTATTGTGCCGTATCAGTTCCTCCCGGATAAAATTCAGCAAATCCTGCAACCACAGTCGTCGTTAGACAAACATTATTCAGCGTACAGTCGAATTAAGTTACCGCTGGATTAAGACAATGAAACGCAATCACCTGTAATTCCTCGAGTGTCATGTATTTGTCTGCAACCACACTCCTGATCACGTTGCGCTCGATTCCATCCTCCAGACTTTGAACAACTCGCAGTCTGTGCTTAATTCGCAACCTCTCGATTTTGCCAATTGTGAGCGTTCCGTATTTCGCGTAAGATTCGTAAATCAGCGTTTGCACGGAAATACTCTAGAGCGAGAAGAAGAGTTTGATTTTTGTTTTTGGTCAATTTTTGGGTTTAGTTTATTATTTGCGATTGACCTACTTTTTTAGGGGGCGCATTGTCAGTGGGTCTAGGTAAAACTGGGCCTTCATCATTAAAAACCCCTTCCAAGTAGTCGGTGAGTAATTGCATCGCCTCGCCGTCGTCCCGGCAGTTGAGCAGTTTTTCCTGGTTCCACTCCAGGACTGTCAGCGCTATCTGATGGAAGAAGTAAACATGAAAAAAATAAAAAATACCTGATAGACTGTTTACATACAATTTTTTGTAACATACTTTTTGATTCTTTTTCTATTAAGGGGGAAAACCCAAGAAAAATTCAAAAAATCGATTAAAAAAATTTTATTACATCACATGTATTCAAAAATAATTTGCAAATACAAAACAATTACTCATTTTGTTAACTAAAATGGAAATTAAAATGTTTAAATACATTTTAAATTATAACAATATTTCTGTAATAGATCCTGTCTATGTAGATATTTATTTATTTATTTACGGTAACCAACAGGCTTTATTAGCCCAATTTAATACATATAAAAATACAGATATATCGCAGATAGTATCATTCATTTGTATAAGAGTATTTGTTGTTTAGCGGTCTTTTTAAATAAGTACAACGAAGAGCCAGTAAGAGAGGGACAGGTGACGCTGTTACTAATTCTCCATAGTCTTGCGACTGGAGAGTTATAACCATAAGATGTACGGAATGCGGGAATCGCAAAGGTTGGACTATTGCGGAGATTGCAAATGTTATTGTTAAAAGTAAAAAGTGATTTTAATTTTGAACTATTAAATAAATTATTGTGTACTTTACATAAAAAACAAGCGTCAGCATATTCTCTATTAGATTTCAACGAACAGATTTTTGTCATTGTCGCAATTTCAGAGTAATTGTGAGAATATATCTAGGGTTTTCTATTCTGGCTTTAAACGGGACAAAGGTAAAAAATTTATGTTGGATTCTTTTCTAAAGTAGAAAACAATTCTTGTATTTCGTGCACTAAACACACCTGGAATATAACTTTTGCTCCATCATAGAAGAAGCAATCCATGATATTGACAGCGCTGCCAGTTGGCATTACGCTTAAAAATATGGTCAAAAACCACGACAGCGATATTACTCGGATCAAGCCGAGTTCTTGCAGACGAGCGTGCAAGTCTGGCAGATGTTCCTCGGCAAGTTCTTCCAGAAGACCTTGGTCTACCAATGCGCCGACTACACGACGGTCGTAGTAATCAGGCAACAGCGATTCACAGACATTGCACAATTGCCAAAACGCCGCCTCTTCGGAACAGTATATTAAAAGTACGGAAGCCACAATATTCATTGCTTGGCAGTATCCTGAAATTTATGAGAAATATTTCCTTATCACAGCATTATTATATTTATTAACACAAAATGGTTACAATACGATTATCAAGTTTAAATAGGTCGATTTAAAGTTAATATAACCTGATTTAGAGTTGAAACTACGCTAAATTCCTTTTTCGTGCAGATTCAACTCCTTTTTAACTTTGATTCAACTTTTATATGGAGTTTTAACCTTTTTACCTCCAAAAAGAGGTGGATCTTCAGAGCTTTTAAAATTTCCCTCAGCATATAAAATTCCTACACTCGAAACGAAAACAATGAAAAATGCAAACCTATCTGGGGATTGCGATAAGCGTAAGCTGAAAGGACTCGTCGCAGAGCATTAATTCCAGTGTCGGACTGGAAAGCAGGATGTTCGGGCAGCGAGCGATGCAGGTCTCGCTCGATTTCCTCGTTCGCTTGGCACGATTTGCCCAGGGCCTGATTTACGAGCGACTTGTAGCGCCCTGGATTGTTCGCCATTTCGTTTAAAGCACCTTTGGATTAAGAACAACCGAGTTTAAAGTCACTCGCTAACGAAGTGCTGCTTTATAATTCAAGCTTGAAAACGGACCAGAAACATCAAGAGCGAAACTGTTTTTTAAACAGCTTTCGTCACAAATGCATCATGCACTGTCAGTCGACAAACAGTTACAAGAGATCACACTTCGCAAACTCCCTTTTCATTATTCACCTGAAAACGTCAACCAGACTTCTCCTCGCAGACTCTGTGGAACACCTTCTATCACGAGCTTCGCCGTCTCGGTTGTTCTGTACATCGTCATACCGCGTCCGTATTCGTAAAAATGCAATTCCCATTGTTTTTCCTTGAGCTTTTGCTTTGTCGCGGCCGCCGGGCTGAGAGGCGCTTTGAACATGGTCATTAAAGGCGGCTGTGGTTCCCATTTTATGGGACTGCCGGGTTCCTCCTTGTTAGTGATTTTTGAACTGTATAGAAAGAATAACCACTGTTTAATATATTTAAGGCGATTAGTTTAAAAAATCAGTTAATCGAATTAAGTTTATTTACTGATTGGAAATACTGTTAAATTTCTATTACGCTTTACTGAGACAGATGTGCCAGTTATAAATAATTGTATAGATTGTTGAAATTTATAGTTTATTGAAAAAAGATTCAGTTTTTATGGTTGGAATATTACTTAATAACTGATCAAGCAAATTGTTAATACATTTTTTATAAGAATTAAAACTGTTTGCCACATTTTGTATAATGAAAATTAAATTGTCTAGTTACTATTTATACTTTTCCATTTCTTAATTTTATTTCAAAAAACAAGTTTAGCTTACAGATGTATATTTGTTAAAGTCAATTTATTAGAATTATGACATTAAAATTAAGAACATGTTCAATTTGTTGGACATTCATCAATTTACTGTCAAAATCTTAGTTACCCTATGTAAAAATATATGAGTTCTCTTATGCGAAGCTAACATGATTTGTCATATGATAATTCATATCAGATGTCATACAAATTAACTAATAATCTAAAAAATCATAGTATATCTCATGTGAAATCGCTTGACATCTCATATGAGAAATCGGGATCTTCGAATATCAATTAGTCAAAAGTCAATTAATCGAAGTCAATTGATCAAAGTCAATTCATCGAAAAGAACTAATTGATCGAAAGTTAATTGTTCGAAGTCAATTGACACCGTGTAAAAAGTTTTTGATTAAAGTGAATTCAGAAGAATAGAATTGTACAATTCTCAATACAAAATCTGGATAATTGGAATAGAAAATGTGAAATATCAATTCTGGCCCATCTATTCCAAGAGAGAAGTGGATGACAATTATGGAATCCAATGCAATGTGTCCCTCGGGGTTTCTATTCTATTTAATTCTGGAAAATAGAATAGAAATGTCGAGCTATAAACTGATTTCAGATATGGAATTCACTTTCAGTGTTTTCCATGCGATTCAGTTCAGGAAACGGAATAGAAGTTTAGCCTCGGGAATTAAGTCCAATTATATAAAAATTGCATTAACGCATTAATAGAATTGTGATATTGTGAAATTTTAATATTATTTAGTATACAGAGAAATGATTTGAACGAGTGTATCATTTTGTCAGTACAAAATAATACATTGAAATCTGTGAACGGAATAGATTGTCGATTCAGATCAATTCAAAAGAATGAAAATTTTCACATTTTTTTAATTTACTTTAAACACAAATTTTTTACAGGGCATAGAAATAATCGAAAATCACGAATGTGAGTCGCACTGTACTAGTAATAAAAAAGAGATCGATGATCTCGAAAATGAAGAATATTTTTATCTCATTCTAAAAATTGGTAACGAAATTTAAAATCCATTCAACTCAAATGTCTTTACCTCTTCCTCATCCGAGGAATGCTCGACAAGCAAACTACCCAAAAATCCTCTGCCGAATATTCACAGCGAATTAATTGGCGAAGTGCAACGCGAAGCTGTGATTTTCATCGAGCATCATAAATTATTCAAAAATAGTTGTTCAAAGGATTTTTTTTAATATTAGTATTGTTTGAGGCATACTATGATAAAGCATGTGATAACAACAAACTCGCTTAGATAGAATATATAAGAATATAAAATTTGTTTCATCTGTACAAATCTAAATAAGTTTCTAGTTTCACTACGAAAAAATTGATTACTTTAGGCTTATTAGTTTTTAAAAGATATTGATAAAAAATTACTTAGTATTTCGGTAGTGATCAAGTATTTTGGTCTTGTGATCAAATACGTTGCATTTCTTCAAAAACTTATTTTTTCTTCAAAAAATAACTGTTTCTAAATGAATTAATGTGCTTAAAACATACCCTTACAGGATTAAATTTCGAAATAATTTATTTCGAAAATTAATTTTTTAACGCAGGCTCATATGGAAAACATATGGAGAATGTTTTGGCGCATATGAGTGTTTTCATAACTTTGAAAAAATACCTTAAACATGCGAAATGTCAAATCTAACAAAATACCCATAGTTTTTTAACCAAAAAACGTGTAATATTGGTTTTAAAACCTATCGCTGTCTTGGGTTTATAAACCGAAACTGGACCAAATTTAAATTGCCGTCAACCTACAAACTATTATACACCTCGCTCATCCACGTCCTATCTTGGAATACACATCAGTGATATGGTCTCCGCATACGATCCGGGAAACTAACTAGACGTAAGATTTCTGACATAATGTTTCTTCACTCTATCTTAAACTACAATATTATATCTATTAGCCTTTTTGATAAAATCACATTCCGCACTTACTCACAAATAATCTGTTACATCATACTTTTTGATACCCATCTCTATCGCTTCAATTTAATGTACAAAATCACCGTATCAAAAATTCTAACTACCGCAAACGACCTCATTCAGGACCGCAATTGTACATTTCCCCATCAAAATTTCGACAGCTGATCTCCGTACTAGCCCGAGGCACAGATTCCTATAGAATTACTGTGTATTTTTTCTTTTAGTATTTAAGTTCGTGCAAAATTTACTTTGTAATATATTATAGAAAGGGTGCACACCCGTTGAATAAATTATTACTATAAAACACTGTTTGATTTAAAAAATTGATTTTTTTAAATTCGTTTGATAAAAAATCACGATTTTAATCGTGATTTATCCAATTATCCAAATCATACCAGCCCTAAATACATTCCCAAACATCTGTAGCAATATCTGTAAAATAACGTCGCACCTATTTTGTTTTGATGAATAATTGAGTACTTGCATGATAGGATATTCAGATTTGCTTCTCAGTTCAGACAGCTTCGCGACCACGAACTTCCTGTCATGTATTTGTGCGAACATGAACGAGGCCTGACCTGTTGATACCATTATAGATTTTCCGGACATAGAAGTATCCAATTGGTTGTTTACTTCATCGATTTTCCGCACTTCCCGCAACGGAATCACCAGGTGTACTAAATTTTTAACCTGAAGTGCGCGAAAGTAATCGAGTATAAGTAAGCAATGAAAAATGTACCTTTGTTTGTTTTGTAGTTACTAAGAAAAAAGTTTCATACTTTGCTCTCAAAGCACATGTAATTCGTCGAGAAGAAGATTTTTCCCAACACATGTTTTTTATTGTACGGAGTCCATAGGGTGGCATCGATACATCCATCCAGTTTTTCGTATCTGGGCAATCTGAACTGTAATCTGTAGGCCTCAGACTGGGCTCTAGCATCCAAGTCTCGTTTCAGAAAAGACGGTTTCTTAGGCACATTCTTACTGCAACATTAAGCAATTCAATTCAGCGAATTCATTCTAAAAGTTGTTCTCTGGATATTCAAAGCGTCATTGTACATTTAACAAAAATAAATCTTGAGTAAAAATACCTTAATTTATTCAATAGATCTCGATCCTCGTTAAAACCACTCTTATCGTTAATTAATCTGCAATGGAAAAACGCTCTTAATGATGCAACTAATTTTGATTATTTATAAAAACAGTGACTTTGAAAGCAGTGTTTACCTTTTCATTGCTATATTTATCAGCTGTTCCATCAAGGAATAAGTTTCTGATTTGTGGAGAAACATGGAAAAATAATGCTAGAAATGAAGAGAACGGAGTTGAAGATTACATTTAATTAAAGTACAAAGGACGGTAATCAGCAGCTGTACCTCTTTTGAGTCGCGCGTAACGACACGAATACTGTCTGGGAATACGAAGGAGTTGGTTTTGCTCAGGTCCAAGATGTCGGCCCATCGTATCACGAGTTTGGTTTCCTTTGACAAAATGTACGCGTAGAAGCACATGTGATTTACTGACAAATACAGCCAGCCTTGCCGCGGAAACCTGGACTTCCAGTAACTGTTAATAACGAAGCAGATAAAGTATCACGTCACTGCGCGTCTCAATCAGACGTTTATGATTCTCACTACTGTAAACGACAGTCATTACAGACCTGCAAGAGTAGTAATTCACCAGTTTGTCGTCTTTCGGAACTTTAAACAGCTGGTGAAACTTGAAAGACACGGTTTTAAAGGACTGAGGATCTTCTTCTGTGGAAAGAAAACAAAATTATTGTAGAATGTTGGTGAACAGATAAATGCGGATTGTAGTAAATAAGTTACCATCTGTGAATTGTGAGTCTGGTATGTTGTTGGCAATGATCGATTGTACTTTGCAGCACACGAATTCTGTGATTTCCTCCTCTGTGTCGAACGACTGCAAGGTTTCCATTAAATTGCTGTGCAGCCATTCCCAGTTGTTCAAAATTTCGTCGTGTGTCAAAGAACATGCTATCACTGAAATAAGTTACTTTTTATTTCAGTCAGTATAGGATATAAAGAATAGAGTTACAAGATGTGGAACATTGTGTACATTCCAAAGGTTCTCTGATGAGATGTTTATGTCAAAATGAAACTTCTTTTAAATGATTGATTGTTTAACATTTCTTTGTGTTTTATTCTTGTATCATATGAAAACATTCAGTGACTTGACTCCATCAATAATTTATTTCTTTATCTTAACGAGCAATCCCCTAATTTACAATTTTATACACAAATAGATTTGTCAAATGAATAGGGTTAATAAAAATCATGATAACAAATCAAATTAATCAGACTAATTTCATTGAAATCTGATCTTTTTATTAAATGTGTTTAACATAAAATTATAATAACATAAGAATGACAAATAATTGTATTTTAATTTGAATAATTCAATATTGTTTGACTTAAATCATTAATTTTTAAAACAGCAATTTGATTTAAATCGCGATTTTATTTCCATGCATTTTTTATATATTTTTTATTATATTATGTGTAAAATCAAACAAAGCAGTTCATCAGTTCATAACTAATATGAAAATCATGATAAATGTTGTAAAATATATAAAGAGTATTGGAATAATCGCAGTCCTTTAACATTATTTCTTGAAATATATCAAAATAATTCCAGTATACATGAAGCAATATTTTCTCACACTCATTTCCTCAGCCATTTAGTATTTTAAAATAATGTAACAAGTTGTTGTTACATTATTTTCTCTTTAATAGGAGCTTTAAAGAACTAAGACATTTGATTCTAGCAATAAGAAAATAGTTTGAGTTATTACAGGATTTGGTAACTGGATCTTTCAATATATATAACTTAAAAATTGCTATTGAACGGATCAATCTTGCAAATGTACATCCTACAAAAATGAAAGTCGCATAACTCAGATTCCAAACTTGTAAAGTGTATAACAAAATAAGTCTGCTTAATGAAAAATATAAAATACAGGTGCCTTCAGTATCTTCAAATTAATTTTTTCTTCAGTACCTTCTTTCAATCAACAAAGACAACTACTTGTCAACTCAGACTCGATCTTCATACTTACCCCAATAAACTTCAGATTTTGGAGTTTGATGGAGTATCCGAAAGGGCGGAGGTTTCGTGTCGAAAACGCTATCCAAAGTGCCTACCAAGATCGAGCTCAAACCTTTGGACTTGCCATGGCCTTTTCGTCTTTGTAAGACGAAGTAAACTGTCGCTTGCTCTGTCACCCTAAAAGATTGTCCATCTCAGTAACCAAAGGGTCTCAACAAAAACAACTCAACCCCTGCTTCCCAATCAGTGTATTTATCAAATTATTCTCCATGCCATCCAACTTACTATCGCATTCCTATACCTCCACCTCATCATTAAATCAAATCACTCAGTCATCAAAACTTGTTTACGTTGCTTCCAAGTGGCCAACTTGTCACACTTGCACGTTCCGCTCAATTATTGACAAAAGAAACGGCACATCTGCAAATTCCCTCAAATGACAGTTTGGGTAATTACCCACTTTCCTGCACAATCGCACATACACACACACAGGCATACGCCTATCTCAGCATGACCACACGTACACACAAACGCGAATACAAACACACACACATACAGTCATGCCGCTACACGTACACAAACACGCACACGCACTCTCGAGCTGCCAAACAACAACACAAAACTGCAGAAAACATTGCCCCACCACCAAAACAATCGGGCGGAACCAAAGGACGCGGGTATGTGTCGTGGGCCGCGTGACGTTTGTCGAAAGCTCACCACAAAGCGTTCGCCAGCAGCACCTCCTCTGGTTTGACCCACATGTCGCTCCCGGGCGAGCATATGGGAGCCTGCGCGACAGCTCCCCGTTGGAAAGAGCCCGTGCGGAAAAGTGCGTCGCGCGCGGCCGAAAAAATGCGCGCCCCGCCGCCAGACGGACGATAGTGGCGGCCGCGCGGCAGCCCCAGGAGTGTAGCTACGCCGAACCCGGCGCGAGACGCGACGCGCGGAACTGCTCGCGAGCCGCGGCGGAGCGGGCTTTGAGGTTACGCGGCGCCGCACCAGTCACCAGGGGACGAGCGCCGCGAACCGTTCACAGGTGCCGTCGCCCGGAACGGGCGATATATCCGTCGCGGTCGGGCATGCGGGGCTGAGGTACGGGTGTCTCTGTCTGCGCGCACGGACATGCCTGGGACGCGCGAAATTCGAATTGTTTCGAGGCTGCAAGTGTTTGGGCGTGGGAGATATGTTGCATTATGTGAATCGGAGGGGGGTGAGGAGAATGGCCAGAAGTGGAGAATCAATTGGAAGGAAGAAGTTGTAATTGTTAAATGGATGTATTAGGGATCTGGATAACAATGTAGAGATTGCATCAAATGGGAAATAATAGTGATTTGGGAAATTTGAGTTGGTTCCGATACTGTGGTAACAATACAAAAACTGTACTGGCTGTCAGCATTGGTAAGAAAGCTTTCACAGTAGTGAAAGGGCGCTATGATAGCGGTTTTTTCCCAGTGTACTTACAATTAATTTGTGGAAAAATACTCACTTCTGATTGGTGGCTATTATTTCCAATTTGTAACAATTTAGATATCTGAATCCCAATTGGTGATGTGCCCATTTTATAATTAGAATCTTTTCATTTGAATTCTCACCCTATTAGAGATTACATATTGAAACATTTTCGAAGTATATGTTTCAATATTAACCCTTTGATAGCCCCATCGACTGAATCATGCAAGTAGAAAGGGGTTTCTACTTGCATGATCTCCCAGTTGAAAAATTCCATTAGGACTAGTTCTAATTGTATCTATGCGGTTTTTGACAGTATTTTTTCAAATGTTG
>JABFPB010004400.1:0-14989 GCA_022817645.1 Ceratoteleas bidentatus | reverse complement strand
TTGTTTAATTAGCGAAATACTGCTTTCGCGCCAAACCGCCAATTCGAACTTGCTCTTCGCTTGAGACATCACCTTAATATGTTTTAATTTTATTCTTCGACATGAGGCGTGATCTCATGTAATCGCTCACGGGGCTCGAAGCTCCATCGCGTACCAAAATCCTACCGAACAAGCGCCGGCTTTGGTTACCTAGCGTACCAGGTTAAATTCGCGAGAAATTTCCGACGAACCGCAAAGTAAAAATCTCAGTTGGAGAGATTTTTACTTTACGGTTCGTCGGAAAAAATCTCTCCGTTGGAGAGATTTTTACTCGTGCGACAGACCAAGTCGTACACAATTAGAAAGCGATCGATCTTGATATCAAAGTTTGTAAAATGTACGATTTTAATGTAATCGGTCATACCAATAATAAAATTCATTTAACATCACCTTGACAGTCTTAAGAAAGCGAAAAAGGAAGTCTTGTGCTAGTAGATATTATTCTAAGCAATCATATTCGGAGGAGCTGAATTATCTTTTTTCATAATGACGATATCAAAGGTCTCCGCACTTTTCCCTAGTGGAAAAGAAAATCTGGCAACAGTATGGCGTAGTATGTCAAGGGTATGGCAACTGGCTGGATCATGATCGCGAGCCAGACTGTTGCCATACTGGCGCCATATCGTTGCCTTCTTCTCATCATCTCGTCGCCTGACTCTCAGTCTGGCAACAGGATGGCAATGGTATGGCATCGGTATGGCAAACGTCTGGTTCGCGATCATGATCCAGCCTGTTGCCATATTTCACTTTTCCACGCGGGTTTCTTATGAAAATCCGGTTTCGGTTAAATTGGCTTATATTTTGATATTTGAAAGGAACAAAATATCAATAAATGAGCCAATTTAACCGAAACCGGATGTCCACAAGAAAAGTCCTTTGGGAAACGATAGATTTATTTTATCAGAGCTGCTTCGTAGAAGTTACAAATGTGCTCTTTTGAAGTAAGAGAAAATTGCATACACTTGGACGAGCTCTGATAGCAAAGTCGTTGTTTAAACATATCTCCATGCCACATCAGATGTTTGGGCCTTATCAGGAATTGATATGGCAAACATGATCAAAGGATTCCTGATCAAAACCATACGAGGCCCTTATGAAGTATTCCAATGAGGCATTGACTCGAATGTAACGGTTGGAATCGGTGTGGCCCGGATGTGGCATGCCCCTTCAGTGGTATGCCACATCAGAATCTCATCAGGAAAACTGGTCAGGTTCTAACCAAGTAATTTTGATGTGGTTTTGATATGGCAACCTGATCATGGTCTTATCAGGTTTTGGTTAGAGTGCCACAACATTGAATGAGGCTAACATGATCAGGGCCTCATCAGGTTATGATAAAACAAGTCACATCATAATCTGGTAGTATGATATCACATTCACTCATCCCGAGTGAAAAAAAAGTTGGTCATATATCCATCAGATTATGACCAAATTTTGAATAATAAAAAAATGATCATTTTCGAACGAAATATTTCGGACACTTTCTGATCATTTTCTGATTAATACAAACAAAATATATGACAACATTTTTTTCATTAGAATGATAAACTTATTTACCAAATTTTGATTAAGATCCATGAAAGCTAGAAATTTTAACAAAAAATCGTCCATAGCTTTTTGATTAAAATATGAAACAAAAACAAAAAACATGTAAATTTAACACAAAGTTTCACTAGAGAATTTAAACCGGTTTTTGATCACAATTTGATCAAAAGCCAAAGTAATTAGCAGCTTTATTAAATTTTTGCACAGAAATTATTGTGATTACCTTTAGATCACAATGTGATCGAACATAAAAAAACCTGTAACTTTAACACAAAGTTTCACCAGTGAATTTAAACCACTTTTTGATCACAATTACATTAGAACCTTAAGTAATCTGCAACTTTATCAGACTGTTACACTGAAATCATTGTGATTACATTTTGATCACAATGTAATCAGAGAAGAAAAAACTTGTTACTTTAACACAAAGTTTCACCAGTGAATTTAAACCACTTTTTGATCACAATTACATTAGAACCTTAAGTAATCTGCAACTTTATCAGATTGTTACACTGAAATCATTGTGATTACATTTTGATCACAATGTAATCAGAGAAGAAAAAATCTTGTTACTTTAACACAAAGTTTCACCAGTGAATTTAAACCACTTTTTGATCACAATTTGATCAGAAGCCAAAATAATTAGCAACATTATTAAATAGGTACACAGAAATTATTGTGATTACCTTTAGATCACAATGTGATCGAACATAAAAAAACCTGTAACTTTAACACAAAGTTTCGATACAGCATTTAAACCACTTCTTGATCGGAATTTGATCAGAACCTTAAGTAATGTGTAACTTTATCAGATTGTTACACTGAACTCATTGTAATTACTTTGTGATCACAATGGATTAAAAAACGAAAGAAACTTGTAACTTCAACACAAAGTTTCACCAGAGTTAATCAGAAAGTCAGTCCAGAAGATTTAGACCACTTTTAGATCACAATATGTTCAAAATCCTGAAACCACTTTTAGATCACAATATGATTAAAATTCCGAGACTACTTTCAGATCAAAATGTAATCTAAATCGCCAAAAAACTTGTTACGATATCAATTAATTACGGTCAATATTCAAATGAACGACTAACTTATTCAGTATGCCCAGCAATGTAATTTAGACCAGTTTTAGATCATTGTTACCAACTCAAATTTCATGGGTGAGGCATTTTTGGTTTTCTGTGAGCGTTATTGTTTGCGCATTCTGGACGGTTTGTTTTGCTAAGCTAAAATGGGTGATCATGGTTGTACGAAATGGTATAAATGTTAAAATTGGAAAAATGGAGCAATTGGAGTGAAGATAAAGTAATTTTTCTAATAAAATGTTGTTTTCATTGAGAGAGAGTTGCTATGTTTTGATTTCGCGGCGACATTGTTTTGATTTCGGGCCGTGGTCATTGTTCGATAGAGCAGGTAAAAAAGGAAAATAATTTCGAAAAGCGGGCAGTTGTGATCCAGCGTTCGTTGGGTCAATGTCGGGGCGTGCGGCGGTGTATTGTCGGATCGCGAACGGCCGTATTCGGGCCATGCAGCGGTGTATTCGGGACGTGAAGCGGTGTATTCGGGACGCGAAGCGGGATATTTTCAGGACGTGGCGGTGGAGCGGACAGGAGTGAAGCGAGGTGAATAGAGCGGAGCATAGCAGAGTAAAGATAAGTGACTATATAAGGGGCGATGATACAAGTGGCCATGCTATAAGTGGCGATATATGTAGCGATGATATAAGTGGCGATAAGTATCGCTGATATAAATGGAGATATAAGCGGTGAAGATACAAACGGGGATGATACAAGTGGCGATATAAGTAGCGATGATATAAGTAGCGATAAGTAGCGATGATGTAAGTGGCGATAAGTGGCCATGATATAAGTGGCGACGATATAATTAGCGACGATATAAGTAGCGTTGATATACTTGGCGGTGATATAAATGGCGATGATATCAGTGGCCATGATATAAGTAGCGATGATATAAGAGGAGACGATATAAGTGGCGATATAAGTGGCGGTGATATAAGTGGCGATATAAGTGGCGGTGATATAAGTGGCGACGATATAAGTGGCCATGATATAAGGAGTTGTGATCCAGCGGTCGGAGGGTTGATGTCGGGGCGTGAGGCGGTGTATTATCGGGAAGGAAACAGTCGTGTTCGGGACGTGGAGGGGTTGCGATCCGGTGGTCGGAGAGTCGATGTCGGGGCGTAGGGCGGTATTGTCGTGACACGGAGGGGTGTATTCGGAACGTGAAGCGGGTTATTTTCGGAACGTGGAGCAGGATAACCGGGTCCAGCTAGGGTCTATGATCTTCCAGAAAGGGAGTGACGGGCTATAGAGCGTGGTCGACTTACGAGTGCGATCGTGCGGGACCTGGCGACTTCTGAACTGAGCTGTCGGATATACGGGTCCAGCTAGGGTCCGACGCTTGGCGAGGAAGCGACGGACCCTGGAGCGTGGCCAATGGGTCCAGCTAGGGTCCGACGCTGCGTGGAGAGGCGACGGTCTCTGGAGCGTGGGGAGGGTCCAGCTAGGGTTGCCGACCTTCCAGAAAGGAAGCGAGGGACCCTAGAGCGTGGTCGACTTGGGAGTGCGATCATGCTGGACCCGTGACGATCCAGCTAGGGTGTTAGACCTTCCTGACGAGGAAAAGACCTTCCTGACGAGGAAGGTCTTTTCTTGACGCACGTCCGTTTGGGGTGGTGTTCAGCGTCACAGCTACAGTTAGAGACGATTTGGATTTCGATGCACTTAAAATATGCTCGACCCACCGTGTCACACTTTCAACGCTGTATACAAGAATGAGTGCGTTTGTTATTAACAATACTTGTTAATTCACATGAACACAGTTACTTTAAAACAAAGTTCCTCCTTTTTAACTATTTTTATTTCGATTATAATAAAAACCACGACGAGAAACCGTAAGTAATTGGTTTTACAGTGTGTACCTCTATTCGACGTTTAAAATTTTACTAGGTTCAACTATGAATATTGTATTGTTTACATTTAAACCGTAGCAAATTGAAAAGTCAGTCTCAATATTAAGGAGAAGATATTCATTTGTTGATTCGCAACGATGTACAAATGGCAAACTCGTAGTGAAATATTCATAAATTTGTACAAAAGCTTTATAACTATCAATACAATCATCTCGTTGTTCACAAGCGCCAGGACATACGCACATATTAATTTTAATAAAATATAAAATTACTCCCACTTTCATCTCAAAATCAGTCGTAAATTTTATCCATGATGAATTTGTTTTTTTTGGGCGCGAATATGAAGTAGGGTGGAAAATTCTCCCACTTTTGAACAAACCCTGGAAAAATGTGACTTGTTTGTATGCAATTCTATTCCGTAAAAGACTTCTAACTATAACGTCTGGCAAAGGGTTTTTATTCTGAAATGTGCCTATTATTGAGATGCAGTTGGTCACGAACGTTAATTTTTTCCTGATGTTCGGTTTCGATATACGTTCGCAAAAATTTTCTGCAAGCCCCCCTACCGTAAGATACTTTAATTTGAATGTTTCAAAACCCATCAATGTCGAAACTGCGGTCGTTATTTGCAGACTTGCATGTGTTGTTCCGTGAACAAAATTTCGCATCTGACCATTCAAATCTTCAAATACAAAACATGACGTCACAAATAAAGGACCAAAGTTTTCCACATTGTCCGCAAGATGTAGCAACTGATGTACATTAGGCACCATTTTGTTGAGTCCATATATTCCTGGAAAATTTCGCACATATTGTTGTAAAGCCCGCTTGGCGTTAGCTAAATCGTTGTCGGAAATGCTTTCTTGATTCAAAATATAAATTGCTAGTACTAAAAGCTCATGGTGTTCCATGCAAACTGGATCTAGAATGCCCTGTAAAAGGGGTACCGAATACACGAGAAGCCACAGCTTAAACTCTACTGCTTTCCAGTATGGATAATCTGAAATTTTACGTGGAAGTCGTTTGACAAATGACGGTGGACGAAGGTTCACAAGTCTATTACTGATTAAATTTGTGGCATTGTACAATGACCACGTCTCTCGTCGATATTCGATACTAAACCATAATTTCATCAAGTGTTTCGTGACGCCTAAATAGACACAGTGCATCTCGTCAATGACAGTAGTCGTGATAAAATCGTAAACGAAACACCATAGCATTGTTGGGCCTTTTATCCCACTCACAATCCTAGTACGCCCATTCACAATCCTACTCGCTCGCTCCGCATGTTCCCTCGTCTGATTTGTCGTTCGGCTTCGCTTCGCAGTGTTAGAAAACACGTTGGTTCCATTAATATTTCTCCCGCGCGAAAGACACTTTGGACAGCCGTACGTACCATTATGCTGTTGCATGTTAAAGAACAATGCTTTAGCCGGCCAATCGCAAGTACCGCAAATTACTAAAGCACGAATAGTTCGTAAAGCGCCAAAAATCTTTACTTGAACGCCGTCGAAAAGGTCGTGAAACTCGTCGAGAAAGGAATCCATAAACATATTTGGAACTGGTTTTGCATATCCAAACCATAAACCCGCCAAAATTACGTTTTCCTTTTTTTTGCGCATATGAAATGAGAGTTCGTTCACAGTGAGATAAAAGGGCCAAACGTTGTATTTTGACGACTTGAAAATTTGAACGCCATCCGTATTCCACGTAAATGACAGATTATAAGGATCGGCAAGAATAGTCTCTGCAAATTTTTTATAAATTTTTCCATCGTAAATATCTTCGCGATTGTCTACGTTTAATTTGCGTCTATTGAAACGGTGATTTAAGTTATCTACGAAAGACTGACGTTTGTATAGTTTCCGCAGTTGTCCTACTATCGAGAGTTTTATAAAGTAACTAACGCTGGCATTCTCACATTGGTTACACACTGAATCCTGTCCATCTAGTTGCCTCATACACCCATTGCAAAAGTACAAGCGCGTAATCGGACTTTCAAATTTTGACATAAGCTTCTTCAGTTTATATAGAGAACCTCGAAACTTGTTGGGTACGCCGCAATGAATTAAAATTAGTTGAAGCAGGTCTCCGAGACAACTTTTCGATATTTTATGCCGCATCAGAAATGTCAGGATTGCAACGATACTTTCGGCCACGGTCAGACGAGCCGAACGATAAAGAGGTTCATTGAAATCCATTTCCGCATCATCTTCATCTTCAGAGTCACTTGCGTTATCAGACTCGCTGGATTCATTGATATCGTCGGGATCATTATCGGGATCATCATCGGGATCATCATCGGGATCATCGTCGGGATCATCATCGGGATCATCATCGGGATCATCATCGGGATCATCATCGGGATTATCATCGGGATTATCATCTGGATCATCAGCGGGATTATCATCGGGAACATCGTTGGGATCATCACCGGGAACATCCTCGTTATGGACATCATCAAGAATATCATCATCGTTGGAGGGGTCAACATTATCGCGATAATCATGCCATTCGTCAAATTCTTGATAATCTATTTTGACAATAAAATAATTAACAACGTATCTTGCAAAACACTATTAGGTGTGGCCTACTAGGGATTAATTGATCGGTATTCTTTATTCATTATCCCCTGATAACTATCAATATTGTTAACTGTTCAGTTCAGTTCAGTCCAGTCCATTCAGATCTGTGCAAGCTATTCCAATCAATTCAGTCCAATCCAGACAGATCTTTTCACTACACAGTTCAATTCACTACAGTCAGTCCATTCAAGTTCAGTAAGATCAGTCCAGTCGATTCGAGTTCGTTCAGTCTAGTCAAGTCATCTAGTCCAATCAAGACCAGTCAGTTCAATTCAGTCCGGTCGAGTTCAGTACATTCCATTCCAGTCCAGTAAATTTAATTCTGTCCAGTCAGATAACTTCAATCCCATTCACTCTAGTCAGTTCCCTTCACTTAGTTCAGTTCAGTTATTCAGTTCAATTAGTTCTGTTCAACCCAGCCAGTTCAGTCAGATCAGTTCAATCCAATCAAATCATTTCAGTTCAATCCAGTCCAGACAGTTCAGTTCCGTGCAGTATGTCGAGTACAATCTAGTCCATCATGTCAGTCTAATCAGTGCAATTAAATAAGTTCAGTCAAATCCAGTCCAATCAGTGCACACTATTCAGCTAAATCCGGTAAATTCAGTCAAATCTGTCCAATTCAGTTCAGTCAAATCAATTCAGTCGAATCCACACCAGCCGTTTTTAGTCTGCTCAGTTCATTTCGCTGCAGTTAGTTTAGATCAGTTCAGTCCGATCGAGTTCAATGCATTCCAATCCTGTCCAGTAAATTTAATTATTCCAGTCAGATAAATCCAATCCAACGAGCTCCAGTCAGTTCCCTTCAATTAATTGAGTATAATAAGTTCAGTTCAAATATTTCAGTTCAATAAAATCCAGCCAGTCCAGTCAATTCAATCAAGTCCACGCCAGATAGTTCAGTCCTGTTTCAGACCAATCATTTCAGTTCAGTAAGTTCAGTAAATCTCATTCCGTTTGAGTTCAGTGCATTCACCAGTCCAGTAAATTTATTTCTGTCCAATCCAAGTCCAATCCAATTCACTCCAGTCAGTTCACTTCAATCATCACAGTTCAGTAAATTCAGTTCCATCATTTCCTTTCAATATATGCAGTTCATTCATATCAGTTCAATCCAGTCTAGTCAGTTCTCTTCAATCAGTTGAGTTTAATTATTTTAGTTTAATCAAGCCAATCCAGTCTGTTCAGTTCAATCCCGTACAGTCAACCCCGGTCAGTAAGTTCAGTTTAATTTTTTTCGTTAGATCCAGCCAATCCAGTCTGTACAGTTAAATCGAGTACAGTCAATTCAGTTGAATAATTTCATTACTGTCCAGTATGTTCAGTTCGGTCACTTCAGTTCAGTCATCTCAGACAAGTCTGTTCATTAAGCTCAGTCAAGTCTGTTCAGCCCAATCCTTTCAGTTCAATCCAGCCCAGTCATTTCAATTCAATCCAGTTCAGTCAGTTCAATTCAATCCAGACGGGCAGTGCACTATATACAAGTCAGATTTGTGTAGTCATTTCAGCTAAAACTAGTCAATACAATTCAGTTCAGTCCAGTAAATGGAATCAATTCCATACAGTCCAATAATGACAGTCCAATCAGCGCAATGTAATAAGTTCACTCCAATTCAGTCCAATCAGCTCACACCAATCAGTTCAGTCCGTTCTGCTAGTTCAGTTCAGATCAGTCCGGTCGAGTTTAGTGCATTCCCCTCCAGTCCAGTAAATTTAATTCTGTCCAGTCAGATATGTTCAATCCCATCCACTCTAGTCAGTACCCTTCACTTAATTTAGTTCAATTATTTCAGTTCGACCCAGCCAGATCAGTCAGATCAGTTCAATCCAGCTAGTCCAGTCAGATGAGTGCAATCCAGTCAAATCATTTCAGTTCAATCCAGTCCATTCAGTTCAGTTCAATCGAGTCCATTCAGATCAGTTCAATCCAGTTCAGTCAGTTCAATTCAATCCAGTTCAATCAAGAATAGTGCAGTCAGTTCAGCTTAGTCCAGTCAATTAAATACAGTCCGATAATAGCATTATGATCCAGTCCAATAAGTTCATTTCAATCAAGTCCAATCAGCTCACACCAATCAGTTCAGACAGATCTGATCAGTTCCGTTTCTGTCAGTCAAGTCCATTCAATTCAGATCCCTTCAATTAGTTCACTTCAGTTATTTCAGTTCAATTATTTCAGTTCAATTACTTCAGTTCAGTCTAGCCCGTCCAGTCAGATCAGATCAGTCCAGTCCAATCATTTCAGTTCAATCCAGTCGAGAGAGTTCAGTTCAGTCCAATCAGTTCACACTAGTCAGTTAAATCCGGTAAATTCAGTAAAATCTGTCTAATTCAGTTCAGTCCAATCAATTCCCTGTTTAGTTCTGTTTAATCCAGTCGGTTCATTTCACTGCAGTCAGTTTAGATCAGTTCAGTCCGATCGAGTTCAATGCATTCCAGTCCTATCCAGTAAATTTAATTATTCCAGTCAGATAAGTCCAATCTTATCAAATCCAATCAGCACCCTTCAATTAGTTCAGTATAATAAGTTCAGTTCAATTATTTCAGTTCAATTAGTTCAGTTAAATACAGCCAGTCCAGTCAATTCAGCCCAGTCCAGACCTGATAGTTGAGTGACGTTTCGTCCAGTCATCTCAGTTCACTGCAGTAAGTTCATTTCAGTTCAGTCCGCTTGAGTTCAGAGCATTCTACTTCAGTCCAGTAAATTTCTTTCTTTCCGGTCCAAGTGCAATCAAATTCACTCCAGTCTGTTCAACTTCAATCAATTCAGTTAAGTATCTTCAGTTCAATCCAGTCTAGGCAGTTCCCTTAAATCAGTTCATTTCAGTAAGTTCAATTTAATTATTTTAGTTTTATCCAACCGATCCAGAATGTTCAGTTCACTCCAGTCCAATCAATTCAGTTCAGTACGTTCAGTTCAATTATTTTAGTTGGATCCAGCTAATCCAGTCTGTTCAGTTCAATCTAGTCCAGTCATTTCAGTTTCGATTCAGTTCAATTCTGTCCAGTCAGTTCCGTTCGGTAACTCCAGTTCAGTCAGTTCAGTTTGGTCACTCCAGTTCGGTCAGCTTAGTCAAGTCTGTTCAGTCCAGTCAGTTTTGTCAAGTCTGATAATTCAGCTCCGTCAACTGAAATCATGTCTGATCAGTTCAATCAGTTTAGTTCAATCGAGTCCAGTCAGTTCAGTTCACTCCAATCCAGTCAGTTCACTTCAATCCAGACAGGCAGTGCAGTCCATACTGCACTTTAAAAAAGTTTAGTAAAATTATATTACATGCTGTGTAAACTGGTTGCCACAACTAACCGTGAAATTTTACAAACGAAATGTAAAAACATGGACGGAACAAGAGACAAGATTACACTAAAAATGTATTTTTACACTCCGAGAGTGTAATTTATTAGGTGTTGATGCGTACACTGACGTTATGTTTATATAATTTTTTGTGTAAAAAAACATTTTTTTTTCGAAAATTTACATTTCGACGCGTGATTTCACACTCAAATCGTAATATCGATGGCTCGGGCGTAAAAGCCTACAGATCAGATTGGCAATGAAAAAGTCTACTGTTCAGATTGGCAATGAAAAAGTCTACTGTTCAGATTGGCAATGAAAAAGTCTACTGTTCAGATTTACTATGAAAAAGTCTACTGTTCAGACTGGCAATAAAAAAGTCTACTGTTCAGATTTGCAATGAAAAAGTCTATTGTTTAAATTGACTATTAAAAAGTCTACTCTACAGATTGGCAATTAAAAAGTTGATTATTGAAATGTGCAATGAAAAAATCTAATCTTCAGATTAGGTTTGTCAATGAACCCTGTTCGGAACATGTTCGAACTATTACAAAAAAGTTTGAACAGTTCGAACATGTTCAATGACTTTGAACAGTTTGAACAGTTCAGAAGTTCGAAAGGTTCAAACGTTTGAACACTTGAACAGTTCAATAGACTGGTTCGATTGGCTCAGACCGGTTCAGACATGACGATGACGTCATTTAGATGACGCCATCGTCATCTAAATGTCTATGACGTCATAGGCACATTTGACATATTTCAATATATTCTATATATTTTGATATATATCGATGTATTTCGATTTATTCGATATATTTCGATTAATTTCGTTGTATTTCGACATATTTCGATATACTCGATGTATTTACCCCTGTGAAGTTAGCACCGGGAACTAAAAAAAATTAACTTTTTTTCAGAGTTCTGAACAGTTTTTAAAGAGTTCTAAGAGTTGTGAATGATATTTTGACTAGTTCTGGCAATTTAAGCCAAAAATGGTATTTGTAAAAATAAGGGTGCTAACTTCACGCAGCATCGACGTTTTTTCAAAAAAGAGTTCTGACCACATTTTCCGATGTATTTTCAAGAGTTCTAAGAGTTCTGAACAGTATTATGAATAGTTCTGGCCATTTAAGTCTAAAACTTATGTTTCAAATCATAAGGACACGATTCCTATTCAGCACCGAAGTTTCGCCAAACATTAATTCTGATAATATTTTTAGATACATTTTCATAAGTTCTAAGAGTTCTGGATGATGTTTTGAATAGCTTCAATGATTTGAGCTTAAAAATACAATTTTTCAAAGTTGCCGCTGTAACATCTTGCAGCACAAAAGTTTGATAAAAAAAGAGTTCTGAGCTCATTTTTCGATAGATTTTTTAGAGTTCTAAGAGTTCTGACACATCCCATCAATAGTTCTGAGTATTAATCTTAAATCTGATATTCTACTTCTTTACTATTCATACGCAGCAGCAAAGTTTGATGCGGTGAGAAAATTCTTATGACTTCTGAGTGTAAACCCAAGAGTTCTGATGATTTCTAGCCTGACAAAACGAGTTCTGAAGAGTTCTGATGAGATCTGACCTACTTACAGGATACCTGAGGAGTTCCAAGAGTTCTGATCAGTTCTGAGTGCAAATCGAAAAGTTCTGATGGCATCTGAATGAAAATCGAAGTGTTCTGATGAGTTCTACGAGGAAATCGAAGAGTTCTGATGAGTTCTACGTGAAAATCCAAGAGTTCTGATGAGTTCTAACCAAATAATTGGACTTCGGAGGAGTACTGATCTAATAACAGGAGTTCTGAAGAGTTCTGAGTGAAAACCGAACAGTTCTGCTGAGTTCTGGATGAAAATCGAAGAGTTCTGATAAGTTCTGACTTCTAATATCTAAGGAGTTCTGATGAGTTCTGAGTGAAAGTCGATGACTTCTGATGAGTTCTACACATGAAATCGAAAAGTTGTCCTATTGTTTGGACAGAACTCATCAGAACTCTTCGATTTTCATTCCGAACTCATAATAACTAAACGATGTTCACTCAGAACCCATCAGAACTCCTCAGATCTCCTAAATAGAGGCAAAAACTCATCAGAACTCATCGATTTACATTCAGAACTCTTCGATTTTGACTCAGAACTCGTCAGAACTCCTATAAGTCGGTCAGCACGCATCAGAACCCTTCGCTTTTCATTCAGAACTCTTCAGAAGCGACTTTCACTCAGAACTCATCAGAACTCCTCAGGTATCCTATAAGTAGGTCAGATCTCATCAGAAATCTTCGATTTTCACTCAAAACTATTCAGAACTCAGCGACTTTCACTCAGAACTCATCAGAACTTCTCAGGTCTCCTATAAGTAGGTCAGAACTCATCAGAACTCTTCGATTTTCATTCAGAACTCATCAGAACTCGTCGACTTTCACTAAAAACTCCTAACATCTCCTATAAGCAGGCCAGAACTCATCAGAACTCTTCGATTTTCATTCAGATCTCATCAGAACTCTTCGATTTTCATTCAGAACTCTTCAGAACTCTTCGATTTTCACTAAGAATTCTTCAGAACTCAGCGACTTTCACTCAGAACTCATCAGAACTCTTCAGGTCTCCTATAAGTAGGTCAGAACTCCTCACAACTATTAGATTTTCATGCAGAACTCATCAGAACTCTGCGATTTTCATTCAGCACTCATCAGAACTCATCGACTTTCACTCAGAACTCATCAGAACTCCTCAGATCTCGTTTAAGTAGGCTATAACTCATCAAAACTCTTCGATTTTCCATCAGAACTCATCAGAACGCCTCAGATCTCTTCTGAGTACTTCGGAACTCATCAGAACTCTTATATTTTCATTCAGAACTCATCAGAACTCATCGACATTCACTCAGAACCCCTAAGACCTCCTATAAGTAGGTCATAGCTCATCAAAACTCTTCGATTTTCATTCAGAACTCTTCAGAACTCAGCGACTTTAACTCAGAATTCATGAGAACTCCTCAGGTCTTCTATATATAGGTCAGAACTCATCAGAACTCTTCGATTTTCATTCAGAACTCTTCAGAACTCATCGACTTTCACTCAGAACTCATCAGAACTCCTCAGGTCTCCTATAAGTAGGTCAGAACTCATCACAACTCTTCAATTTTCATGCAGAACTCATCAGACCACTTCGATTTTGATTAAGAACTCATCCGAACTCATCGACTTTCACTCAGAACTCATCAGAACTCCTTAGATCTGCTATAAGTAGGTCAGAACTCATCAGAACTCTTCGATTTTCATTCAGAACTCATCAGAATTCTTCAATTTTCATGCAGAACTCATCAGAACTCTTCGATTTTCATTCAGAACTCATCAGAACTCATCGACATTCACTCAGAACTCTTCAGAATTCCTTAGATCTCCTATAAGAAGATCATAGCTCATCAGAACTCTTCGATTGTCATTCAGAACTCTTCAGAACTCTTCGATTTTCACTCAGAACTCTTCAGAACTCAGCGACTTTCACTCAGAACTCATCAGAACTCCCCAGGTCTCCTATAAGTAGGTCAGAACTCATCACAACTCTTCGATTTTCATTCAGCACTCATCAGAACTCATCGACTTTCACTCAGAACTTCTCAGAACTCCCCAGGTCTCCTATAAGTAGGTCAGTACTCATCAGAACTCTTCGATTTTCATTCAGAACTCATCAGAACTCCTCAGATCTCTTCTTAGTACTTCGGAACTCATCAGAACTCTTCTATTTTCATTCAGAACTCATCAGAACTCATCGACATTCACTCAGAACTCTTCAGAACTCCTCAATCTCCTATAAGTAGGTCATAGCTCATCAGAACTCTTCGATTTTCATTCAGAACTCTTCAGAACTCAGCGACTTTAACTCAGAATTCATCAGAACTCCTCAGGTCTTCTATATGTAGGTCAGAACTCATCAGAACTCTTCGATTTTCACTCAGAACTCATCAGAACTCTTCGATTTTCATTTAGAACTCATCAGAACTCTTCAATTATCATTCAGAACTCATCATAACTGTTCCGATCTCTTCTTAGGAGGTCAGAACTCATCAGAACTGTTCCGCTCTCTTCTTAGTAGGTCAGAACTCATCAGAACTCCTCAGATCTCCTATAAGTAGGACATAACTCATCAGAACTGTTCGATTTTCATTCAGCACTCATCAGAACTCATCGACTTTCACTCAGAACTCATCAGAACTCCTCAGGTCTCCTATAAGTAGGTCCGAACTAATCAGAACTCTTCGATTTTCATTCAGAACTCATCAGAACTCATCGACTTTCACTCAGAACTCATCAGAACTCCTCGGGTCTCCTATAAGTAGCTCATAACCCATCAGAACTCGTCGATTTTCATTCAGAACTCTTCAGAACTCAGCGACTTTCACTCAGCACTCATCAGAACTCGTTAGATCTCCTATAAGTAGATCAGAGCTCATCAGAACTCTTCGATTTTCATTCAGAACTCATCAGAACCCTTCGATTTTCATTCAGCACTCATCAGAACTCATCGACTTTCACTCAGAACTCATCAGAACTCCTCAGGTCTCCTATAAGTAGGTCAGAACTAATAAGAACTC
>JABFPB010004399.1:0-14980 GCA_022817645.1 Ceratoteleas bidentatus | reverse complement strand
CTGCAAACTTGAACCAAAATCTGTGAAATTACACCAACATGTGTAAAAGTACACCATTAGCGGTGTGATTTTACACCGCTAGTGGTGTAAAAGTTGTGTACTTTTACACGGTGTTTTCTCAGTGTGTATACTCCTTGGGACCGGAAACCTCTGCTATGTTGACAATCCTGTGATTGCTTGTTCAACCGTTATGCCGACCGAAAACGCTCTGATTGGTTAAAAGTATCAAGATAGCGGAGGTTTTTGCGTGTACAGTTCCAGAGGTTTCAGTGTAGTTTATTTATATAATTTCTTATTCTTCCCCTCTCTCTCGGTGCTTTGTAAAAAAGATTGAAATAAAAAACAAAACCATTAAAAATGAAAAAACCGCGCCAAGTACAAAGAAAAGCTCAAACATAAACAACTTTTTAATACGCCAATAGAACTCGTAGAAAGGACACAAATAAAAATGTCAAGTACAAAAGTATTAGCTGACAACCTGAAAAGATATAAAAGCTATCAAAACTAAAAAAAATTCAAATTTGAAACAGAAAAAAATCTCATCCTAAGACTTGGCGGTGTTTTTTTTTAATAGATATATATATATATTATAATTTATAATATATTCCAAACGTTTTTTTATAATATAATTTTTCAATATAGGAATTTAGGATGCTAAGCAAAATATTATTATATTATTGAAATGATAATGTAATTTTAGTTGATTTCGTGAGAACACATTTTGCTTGATACCATTACAAATTTTGCACATGTTGATTAGACTGAACAAAAATGAAAACAAAAGACTTGTTAAAATGTGTTTGTTTTCTTTATAAACTTTATACTGTAATAATTGATTTAAAATTAAACTATCAGATTTCTTTTTTTTTTTTGCTTTATTTTGTGGAATGAAAAATATGTTTCTACAATTCTACATTTAGTATTTATTCATTATTTATCCGCCATTTAATTTAACAATCAAATTTTTCTCATATTTCATTACATCCATGCTTTATGTCATAAATTATAAGTTAGGCATTTTTTAGCCGGAATTTTTAATTGAATTACGTATAAATAAAATAAGCTTAATAAAATTCACGATTATATATTGTATACATAATGCAAGTCTGTTCCCCATTGGAGTAAATATTAAAACTTTGACTTTTCAATAATTAGTTTCTCGAAATCTAAACGGTACACATGGTTGAACTTACGGCATGTTAAAAAATAAACGTGTACTTTTACATACACGTTTGTGAAAGCTTAATCTTTATTAAAATTTCTTATCTGAAAATCCTTAACACTAACTGTAGCATGAATCCTGTTACAAAATCGCCTTCTTATAAAAAGATATAACAAATAATTTTTCAAAAATTATATGGATCTATAATCGTATAAATATTTTACTCTTCAATTTTGCACAATATATCTGTAATTCAATTCCGACAATGGAGGCTTTAATGAATAAAGACGCAATTTTGCAAGCGACCAAATCGCCCGCAAAGCAATATAGCAATTTCTCGCGAGAACCAAGACGGCGAGCGTCGGAATACTCTTTTAATTATCGATTATAATCTGCGAAATTCCATTGTATGACCTCCATTGTTTTAATATCTGAGGAGGCGGCGCCTCGCTTTGTCTCCACCCTTTGTAGCTTTGTATGAACAGATATCGCGCTTCTTTGTGCGCGCGCTTCTACAAAAGAGAAAAGTGAATGAAAAGGGCCAGCGATCGAGTAAGAATAAAAGACACATTATATGTATGTGTGTCCACGGACAACTACTGAAATCGAGTTTCACTGCAAGACGGACAAGTGCGGCAAATATTGATTTGCCCTGAAATTAACAGTAACGCGTTGTTGCTGTTATTATAAATAGTGGCTGACGTGTGAAAGACAGCTTGCAAAGTGAGTCGATTCGTTTATTCGAAGGTTTACAATCGTTTTTGAAAAAAATGTTCTTTGAAAAGTACTCGGAAGTTTCAATTCAGTGCATTTTGAACATATTTTTATTCACGTTTTTGCTTTCATTCGAATTTAATATTGATATATCGCTAATGTCATATTCAATTAATATATTATAGAAGCTACAGATTATATACAAATGTATATTTTTAATTAAACAAATGACATTGTATAATCTTATATAGAAGTTGGTTTCGTGATATTCTCGTTAGAAATGTGCATAGACATTTTTGCATATTTTTTGTATACCAGTTCCTAAAAATGTAGTTATTATCACAGGGCATTAGACATGACTTCACCTGTTAAAAACATTTCAACAAAATCTGGTTTTCATCCTGTTTCCTTTTTTACCACTTGTGAAAAAGCTGATTATATTTGTGCATGATTTTTGCATATTTGTGCACATTTTCTGCATATTTTTGCATATTTATTGTACAATTTTGCATAAAATTTGCATATTTTCGTATGTCATTAGGAATCATTTCTTCAACTTAAATATTTCAATGAATTTTAAAATAAATCGTTAATCTAATAATATGTATTCCACATAATATATTTCCAATAAAAAGGTCAACATTTATTCAAAAATTCGAAAAAAATTCGAAATTTCGAAATGCTGAAAATTCAAAGATTTGATTTACTAAATGGAACACAATATCAAAAGCACCACTTTCATATTTTCGATATATGTAAATAATTGTCAATAGCATTTGACTTATATCTGTAATTGTTACATTTACATCAAACACTTCTATTCTTCAATTCCTAATTACAACGGCATTACAGCTTGCTACGTTAAACTCTGAGGTCATAAGGTCAATTGTATGCTTAGGTTACAAACATACATAGTTCATTTAGACGTACTGTCTAGATCTATACCATTAAACACCATTGTACAGCAGAATTAACTATACATAAACCCACACCGACGTGATTTGTTTCGTAAGTGTATTCATTCATTGCCACCACCATTTTCATGAAAACTTCAAAGCTAACCTATATTTCAACACTTCTTAACTCTATTGCTCCGTTTAGTTAAAACATCTGTTCTTACAAGTAATATGCAAAGCCGCAAATTTGTCTAATGGAACGTTACAAATTGTTTTTCATAATGGCAGATGAAACTCGTGATGAAAAATGTGTTGGAAAACGAAAGATTTTGCGGCAATTTTAGACTGATATTAATTGCAATCGTCAAATTGCAATTTAGTTTCTGATTCCATAAATGGAATCAGAAACTAAAGATTGGGAATTAAACTCAACCTTAATTATTAAATTTTGTTAATATTCTCTGGAAATCGTCTTCGCAAGTATCATCCGTCTAAACAGATTTAAAAGGGAAAAATTTAGACTTAAAGATTAATTGAATTACTACCGTAACCATTTTCAGCATCGTAAAAATAGCCTCGTTCCCATCAAATTTCAAACTGCTCTAACGGCTACAGTGTCTAAACCATCTGCTAGGTCACCGTCACTAGAAAAACAGGTGTCTCATTGGCGTTTCATTTTGAGACATTGAAACATCTTTCGTGTTTCTTTCGGGTAAAAGTGTTTTGTTTTGAGACACTTTTCGTGTCTACTATATCAAAATGAGACACTTGTTTTTGTAGTGATATCATTTACTTTAGATCATCTAACCAGATAGATACATAGGTTCCTGTCAAATATTAGACAGAATTCTAAAACGAAAAAAACTAAACAGAACTCACAGACTCCTACTATGTTCAAAATGATCGAAAAACTGTAAACATCCCCAGAAATGCAACCCCCACTTCTTCCCACAAAGGAATACCCTTCCCCGCCTTTTTCTCCATCAATTCAAAAGTTCGTCCGGGAATTTGGCCGCCGCGAAAATATAACGCACGTCTATGAGTAATTTATCACCGGGCGTAATAAGGAAACGTCGGTTTGTGTATATTTCAATGTCTGTTACTCTCCCGCATTCTTTGGCGTTCCTTAATCGAAAGCCCCTCGACGAGCAGCCGAGTTCGGAAACTTAAGGGGAGTATTATTTATCCTCGCCATTATGTCATCCCGCAAGTACAATATTGTTCGTGGATTCGCGCATACATTACGCCTTTAATACCGCGGCCACTTATTTGTTAACATAATATACACATTACGCTACCGAATCGGTCGCGTCGACAGCCCGAACGCCGAAACGAGGATGCGCGTTATTGTTGCCGCCTGGCAATTCGAGATAATACGTCCTTTGATTCCTCGCGGAGCGTTCCGCTAAATTGACTATCAAGTAGAGTCTTATTGATTGCGTGGACAAAAAATTTTTAGTGCCCCATTATACGGAACGTATTAATGCACTTATGCGTGCCGCTGGGTCGCGTCCACGAGGAATCGAGGCGATTTGATGGCACGCTGATTCAAACGCAAATCAGGTTAGGGGCGGAAGTTTCTTGTCTTTTTTGTTTCGCTTCGTTTCAATTTTGTTGCCGTTCTCGAGACGAAGTTGAAAGAAACTCGTATTAGTTGAACTTAAAAAAGCATGATTTTCCGTAAGACTTAGGAATACGTTACACTGAGAAAAATCCGTGTAAAATCACACCGACAGTCGGTGGTAATTAGTAAAATTACAACGTTTAGTGTCGTAAAATTACACCAAGTTGCGTAAATTTACACACATATTGGTCCAAACTAACCACTCTGTCTGAAGGCACCAATGAAACAAATCAAGGTAAATAATTAAACTAAAACAAGAATGATTTATAAAATTAACACAATTAAAATTGTAAAATTGCACAAGTTTCGTAATAAACTAAATTTATTAGATATTACGCCAAAAAATGTGAAATTACACCAAAATATGTAAAATTACTAAAAATTCATTGTGGAACATTCTGTACACTCCTAGCAGTGTAATTTTACGAAATCAATGGTGTAAAAGTTGTGTAATTTTACATTGATTTTTCTCAGTGAATATAAGAGAATTTACGTTTAGAATAACAGATCTTACATTTTCATTAAAGTAACTTGATGTAGAAATATGCGCTATTACACTTGCAATAAATTAATTATAAATTAAGTTATTGTTAAAGCGATTAAATACTCTCTCACAATGAAGATATTTAAACTTACAAAAAATTAATTTACAATAACATTAATTCATTACACTTACAACAAATTAATTTTCTGCCATTCAAATTTAGAGTCTGCGGCAAATATTGTTCAATTTTTTCTCAATCCTAAATACGTAAATACATTTTTCTTTGAGACATTTTCCCAGATGTATTCCGCCGTCGAAATATCGAAGGAAAATATTCTACATATCCCGATTGCGCAGCATGCGATAAAACCGTGGATTACTTCCCTTCTTATAGGATTAATCTGACCACGGTGCCAAAGCAGCTCGAAAGCGTAGGACAGTGTGCCGACGAGCACTGTTTACGTGACTCGCGTATTCTTGGCCCCTCGTCGCTGCTATGTAATCTTCGATTCCGATTCCCCGGCTCAATGCCCAACTATCTTCGAACCGAGTTCCTTATGTCTGTAACCATTAACCCAGCTGCGATTTATCTCGAGCCCTCTTCCGACCCTCTTATTTATCGTCTTTAAATTTCCCGCCAAATCCGGCACTCGGGCGGAAAGTACCGCTTTTTCTTCGAGCAGAATCAACCTGATCAAGCGATTCGGTAAAAAATAATTTAACGAATATAAAAATAAAAAATAGCGAAGAAAACGAAGTTTTCACCTTCGCCAAACTGATAAACAAAATCGAACCTGATTGAACGAAATTCGACCTTGCCTATTCACTCGTTTTATCAGATCCCGATATTTTCTGATTTATAAATTGCCACTTATGCATGAAAACGCGCTTTTCTATTCGATCTTTCAGGACCAGCACCCCCGACGAAAAGGGGAGGGAGGAAACGACCGAAAATTTCGAAAGTCGTCTGATTAATTTGACAAACAATCGCGCCTCCGTGCTTTGCTTCGACACATTGTACTCCATCTTCATTTAAGTCGTACATTTGCTCACTTTTCCTTTGGCGCGCACAATGCCCGTATTCCATATATTCAAAAATAGAAAAAAGAGGGAGAACGTGAATGGCCGGGGACGAGAAAACGAGCGAGCGAGACAGAAAATGGAGGCACGAAGAAAGAACGATACAATGCTCGGCTCTCCCGCAAGTCGACTTTCCTTGATACATCGCCATTGAGCCATTGTGCGCTTCCCAATGCCCGAACGAAAGACTCCAAGGGAAAAAATTCAATTCAGCTTTTAAATTATTTCCCCCGGCCGCCGCGCGCCACCGACCTCCAACACACCTCGCGTTCTACTACCTTTTGGTCAGAAAACGTTGTTGTGTCGCCTATTCTGTTATCCGCAGGATTCAAAGACGTCCCCGTCATCGTTACAAGCAAAAAAGTTATTGATAATTTTTACACGCCAGGCGATAGACGTTTTTAACGCTGCTGCGCAAATCTATGGTAATCGGGGCGAAGAATCGGTCCAAGTGCTCGTAGGGAATTGAGTTGAGCAATTTTGCAAATCAGAGCATCGTGCACTCTTATAAATATAAATTCCACCACAAGAGGAATGTCTTTTTGTTGAAATTCATCTTGTGACAGTCATATTAAGACTAAAACGATGCACGAGTTATTCAAGACAACAGCTTATTCGTTGCCATGTAAATTTATATTCTATTTTGAAGAAAAATCAAAAAGGCTGACCGAATACGAATCCGGCTGTCACAGGAAGATTTTCCCTTCCAATAATCGATGCCGGGGATGCCGGTAGGTGGCGCGCAGGCGTGCGTGTGCGTCTGTCGTACCTAACCTCAATAACTTGCTGTCATTTCGTGTGTTGGCACAATCGTTCGTGATCATTTGTGATGAGAAGCAAAATATTGACATGGCAAAATATTAACAAGATTTTCCACCTGTGATAGTCGGATTCAGGTTGGTCTAACTCGATCTTTTTAAGAGTGTGTAAAGACGATTGTGTGCAAGTGTTAGGCTGTATCAAAATGTATCGATTGTGCAAAGAATTCAAGACGTTTTTATGTTTAATGCATATTTTCATTTAACTTATATAAAACTTAACCAGTTAAGCGTCGTTTTTCAGAACGTGTATCAAATTTCGTGATTACATATAAATATATTATTCATATACGTATAATTATAACTAATAACGACATAATTATATAACTAAAAACGAATAACGACATATATAAAAAGTTCCAACTATAATAAAATAATTGCAAACCATCAAATACACCAAAATGTACGAATCAATAACAATTGCGACACGTCGTGCCAAAAAATGTTTACAGTAAGAAAAAAAAAATTTCTGTCTCCGTCTACGCATGAAAAGAGCACTCGACTCATCGGCTGCGACTCGGAGACAATGTCGAAGGGCGAAGTAAAATATCCGAATAAACGCGGCACGATAATCCGCTCTTATTTATCTTGCATTATAATAAACGAAACAGCGCGCACCATTCACGACTTCGATTAATATTCCTGTTATGCTGAAATCACGCTCTGTCTCGTGGAAGTGTATAGCGAAAAGAGAGACGTAACATAATGCCGTCGAGGCACTGTAATCGATATTCTAAAGTAGTGTTTATATTATCTTTACTCCTTCCCGTTCGGGCACTGTGTGCGTTCTCGAAAACATTATTCCGCCGAAAAATATTCGACTTTGCGAATTGCCGCGAAAATCGATCGCAAAGTTACCTTCGCACGCCAGTATCGTCCTCTTTTTTACGTACCGAAAAAGCTCTGATTGTAATGCATAACTTGAATATCGTCGATATATTTCGACTTTCATAATAATCGATATAAAATAGTATTTGACATTTTTTAATTTTCTTGTACGATTCCGATATAAGCCGATACACTTCGATAGAAACCGATAATATATCGATACCTCCGGTCTATTCTGTCGTATCTGTAGAGAGTCGGTTCAAACTGTCGTAACTGCATTTTAAACATAACCTTACAGGAAATTAAAACATTCCCAAATTCAGTAATCTGTAAGTATATTTTATGTAAAGTTTACTTAGAAAACCATCGTATGTATGTGAAGTTTGATTAAATAGTGTTTTCTTTTATATAGATTTCTTATTTATATATTTATTGACACCGACTCGCTGCAGATACGACAGAATAGACCGGAGGTATCGATATATCGTTACGTCGTTTTATATCAAAACCGATCGGTGTGTACTTTGATATATTTCAATACTATTCGATATATCTCGATGCAATGCGATATATATCGATATAAATCGATAAATTTCGATGTATGCTCATAAATATCGATTGTATAAATCTCGATATATTTTGATACATTATTATATACTACAAAGCCATCTTGGACAAAAAAATATCGTATTGCTATCGAACTTTTTCCATGTACTTCGTTACAAATCGATAAATTTTCGAGTTAGTAGCAACACAATGGAATACTATAACACAATGTACCAATCGATTAAACTGAATTCAAGAAAAAATGCCGTTCGACGTTCTTTTGGTAGTTCGTCGAAATGCTGAAGCATTTATTTCCGGATCCCGAAAATTTTGACTTAGTCGAAATAAAATAACTCGGGACAATGCAATGACACAGTGCAATTTCATGATTGTCATTTACACAACTCCTTTCATTTCGAGAGTGGATTAACCGTGTTCAGAATAGACAGTGTAAGAGGAATCATTGTCACTAATGTCTCCGTCGATTCTATAGTGAGTTAACGTTCGCGTTATATAGCGTGTTCAATGTGCTCTTACAATGTAGTCAACGTTCAGCCATTCACCAGGAGACAATAACCCAAACATAATGTAATAATGGCACGAGAGTTCCTCTCTTTGGCGGCGATTAATAAAAATACGACTGCGCGACGTTTAATTACAAAATTTCGCAAATTTACACGTCGTTGCGCGCGGGAGGGGCGGAGATAAGAAGGGAGCAGGGGGTCGCGAAGTTTTCGGTCGCGACGATCGAACCGGATTTTCATATACTTAATTAAAACTTGTCGATTCGAAGGAGGGTGGAAACTGTCTGCGTGGAAAAATAATGAGGTCATTATGGGCGCCACCGGGCAAGGGTGTCACGCGAAATTTACATGTGAATCGTTTTCGGCACAAACGCGAGTGTGTGGGGCGGCGGGCAATCACGGTTTTGATATTGCTTTAATTGTAGTGCATTTTAAAGATACAAACAAATGTTTGATCACAAATTTTGAAACGTTTTCAATTCATAAAATATTGGCATTTTTGGGGTGTGTACATTGAGAGAAAAATCCGTAAAATTTTGTACAAAATTTTGTACAAAATTGATTGTATTAATTTTATACAGTATATAAAATTAATTATTATTTTTATTATAAGCACTGTAATGCTACAGTAAAATTCCCGGTAATTTCATAGTTTACCCGGATAAACATATTTAGGCGCGACTAATATTGGTACACCAGAGTGCGAATGTTTGAAACTAGAGGAAAATACCTGTACTTTATCCTACATATGCCAAAGTCAGGTATTTCAAGGTACGCGAATAGTTTCACTCGCATTTGTATGCATATTAATAAAATATGCATACAAATGCGAGTGCTAGGTATATATTTTTTACGTGTAATATTAAGGTAAATTACAACGTAATTTCACTGTATTATACAGATACACTTTAAGAAAAGCTTTTTACAATAAAACGATCCGTTTTACTGCTAGACGATTTCCCTTTCAATTAGAGTTCAAAACGGAAATCGTTTAACTGTGAAACGGAATCGTGTAACTATTAAACGATTCGTTTTACGGTTAAAGGATTTGTTTTGCAGAAAATTGTGTTTTACTGGTTATTTAAATTAATAGAATAAGAAGGTAAATCAATTAAAATCAATAATAAATCGCAATAACAATAATATACCTAACAATTCGTTACTGAAATATAAATAAAATAAAAACGTCAATAAGGAACTCAATAAGGAGCGGACTGCGCATGCGCGCGTAGTACGTCTTCTTTCGCAAACAGATATCTTGCAGTCACACAATGAAAATCACTTTGAGACAACCAGAATTACTTACTTTCTGTGATAAAAAACACAATTAATTATTGTCTCAGAATGACTTTCATGTTCTGACACTAGGAACTCTTGCAAACAATAAATCTTGCTGTGACACACAGAAGATTTCTAAGAGTGTATATAACTCATTGTTTTTGATAATGTAAAAGTATGTAAAATTGGACATGCGAGAAAAAAACAAAAATGTTTCGATTTATCTGTTTACGTAGCCGAAGATTCGGTTTTTACGGCACGGAGGAGGTTGATCGCACGGTCGATCAGTCGTGCGATCGCGTTGCCAAGGAGGCGTGTTCGCTGTAGAGGCGGGTAGACAAATAGCAGTACACGAATTTTTATAGACAAGAAAAATGGGATTTGCATATTCGTCGGAATACAGAAAAAAAGTGAACAATATTAAGTTATCACACAAATGTATTGTTTTCCTACATTCTTTTGCACTGCATTTGAACAAATTGAATTTGTAATTTTTGCATGCTGCAGAAAAATGCACTTTTAAACAGTTCATTAAAAAATTAAGTATTAAAAAACAATTATCAAACATAAACAAAAGTTATACACATACAAAAGTTATTCCACATGTGCCATCGAGATTAAATTAGCTCCACTCTAATGGAAAATAACGTCTTACACACTAGTTCTCACACTAGCATCAACACATGTATTTTTCATAGTCGAAATATGATTAAACTTTATACTTTTATTGCAGGTGGGTTTTTCAACCAAATTTTGGTTGACACAACCAAATTTTTGTTGGCACAATCAAAATTTTGGTTGTCACAGCCAAATTTTTGTTATCGCAACCAGACATTTTTCTCCGTGCACACTGTAATGAAAAACCACATTTTCGAAAGTAAGAAAAGAAAATAATCAATAGACCGCGGAAGTTTATGCAACTATGAATTTTCAAATATAAAAATATTGTATACAGAATAATATAATAATTTTCCACGTTTATCGTAATATTCCAATTATGATTAGAATTATTTCAAATAAAAAATTTCTTTATTAAAAAAAATATTGTAAATTAAAGAAAATGCTATATCTCTGTCTCTTTTGTCTCTCTTGAAATGCATAAAAATCTGCGGTCTAATAACCATAATTAGTTTAGACCTGTATAATGCAGGTCTAATAATTTGATAAATTGAATCATAAAATTCAATGTGCCAGCATTCTAGTCACTGGTGTTATTAATTGCGTGTTCAGTTGAATGAACCTACCTGACACTGGGTCGATTCAGTCACAGCAGGTCAATCTGTACTCGATTGAAGAACTCACAGTAGGACTGTCAAAACTGATTCACTTCTTCACACGAACGTGAGTTCCAGTGCAACCTACTCGACTAACAGTCAGGTAGGTTTTTTGTTCATTCATTCAAACATTTCGTAAAGCAGCTTTTTAGGAAGAATCACTCACAAAATTCCATGTAATGGACAAACATCTCAAAATATACATTCACCAAAAGGAAAATGTGTACGTTGGAAATACAATATGTTAAGTTAACTTTACCGAAAATATATTTAAATGGTATGATTTGGAATGTATGTAAATTTATAATAATAATACATGTATATACATTTATGATTTTAAAGGCTGCTGTTTGTTTGGTACATATAGAATTTAATACTAAATTTCAAATCAAACGGTATTTGATTTAGATGAAATGCATAATAATAATGAATGCAAGCGGAGCAGTAAATGGTTGCTTCGTTTCAAGAATTATTGATTTTCCCGGAAGAAAATGAGACATTTACGTTAAATGTCGTCGTTCGCTTTCCGGATAATTAATTAGTCGATTCATTAACGCAGCAAATAACAACCTTATTAGTGCATAATAATCATAGAATATTGTACAAATAATAATTTACATTAACATTTCATTAAAACTAACTTCCTAAAGTAATATGTGACGTTATATAACATCGTTAATTTAATAATCTGTGCTGTGAAATATGAGTCCCAATAAAAACAGTTTATTCATCAGTGTGATATCAATCGCTAAATGAAAAAACAAACATTTTTTATTAACTATTGAATATTAAAATGATGGAACCATTTTTATTTATAATTGTATGCACTATGTTCAGATTTTACATAAGAGATTTAAATTTAATCATTTAACTATAGTTCTTCCAATTACATAATTTACAATTAAAATATAAATTCTAAACATGGTACATTTCTAAAAAAAAACGTGCCATCTATCCTTCTACTAGATAATTACTCGTGAGCTCCTACACTCTAAAAAATATCCAGTTACCGTAGATGGAATCCGGCAACCATATATGGAAAATCCGATCAAATATCGTGTGAGAATTTAGTTACCGTAACCGGATTCTGGCTGCCATGATCGGATGTGAGGTTATGGAAATACAAATCGTCTAACCGTCAGTGGAAATTATTGTTTCGGTACATGGATGTACCGAATATATAGGAATATATTCTTAAAGTAAGATGATCATTTTTTAGAGTGTACGATGGCAAAATGATTTTTTTTAATAATTTGACTTATTTTGAATGAATTAATAATATAAGTATGAGTTTATATATAAAACAAATGAGAAAGCCTTTTCATATTAATGTATCCGTTAATTACGTAATAAATATGTAATAAAAAATTTAATTAGAAACATAAATTCTAAACACGGTATATTTCTCAAAAGAGCGTCATCTATCATTCTATTAGAAAAATACTAATAACCTTCCGCGATGGTAAAACGAATTATTTTAAGAATTTGTCTTATTTCTAGTTAATTAATAGATATACCTGGGTTTATATACAAAACAAATTAGAAAGCCTTTTTCATATCAGTTATATACCGTAAGTTATATCACAAATCATACTGAGCGACTGAACTTTTCTATAGGGAGGCGACATCTACCGAGTCTTTTTGGAACTGGCACTTAACTTTATTCTATTCTAATACCGACCTTTACTTGATTCGAAGAGAGTGTATCAAAGAGAGAAATGAAAGATTTACAGCATTAACAACGGTCGATAAGTTGCCATTAGATCTAATGTATCGTACAAGTGTAAAAAGGATTTAAGGTAAATTCTGGTTTACAGATTTCTGATTTATCATCATAGAATGAAAAACCAGGATAATTGCTAAAAATAAACATCGACGATTGCTTTTACAGAATTGAAGTAAACTACTTGATAAAAAAGTTGAAACTAAATTATTATATTTCAAAATGTTGTAATTTATTATTGTAGCGGCTAATCTCCAAGTTTTTATAAATAATTTTAATTCAATATTTTATTAAACAAATATTTAAAAATCTCTGATAAATAATGTGATTTATCAGTCAACAGATACTAAATTAGTGTTGTTTAACGCCTTCACTTCCGAATCACGTAATCGACATATCTTACAATAAATGAAGGTTATTCTGTGAAGAGTCTTCTGCTGTTGGTTACACATACAATCATAGACAACACTGAGATACATTTTTGTAACTGTTTTTAGAATTTCGTGTAACCGTTTCAAGAAAAATGTGACAAAATTAGTTTTTCCCTTCATTATTAAAGTTGTATTAACTATTATCAAAATAGTTAATGCTAGGAATGCTAAGAGTTATTGTAATAGTTACAAAAGCTCTACTAATGAAAGCAAAATGCATTTTGTGAAATTTTTCCAAGAAATTTCTCTCAGGAAAGTTATTTCTGCAGCGATTTATGACGATGGGAAGCGAAAGGGTTAATTTTCATGATTAACAAAATTTTCATGATTAACAAAAGTGTTTTCTTGGCAAATTTCTAAAGAAGAAAACGACTTTTTTTATACCTCTGATATCTACTCAATAATCTGCTAAAAGAAAAGATTCCGAAAATGATCCTTCACTAATTTCAACGAAAATCCACACGAAGAATCTATCATAATACCTAAATACCACATTTTCCTCCAGAGATTCTGTTCTCTGATCCCCCATACTGTTCAGAAAATGTGCACAGGTGGTAAAAACAAGTGTTTTTTTTACACATTTGCCATCGATTTTAAAACAAGTTTGTGTTTTGTATATTTCCATGTTACATTAAAACATTTAAAGCAAAACGCTTAAAATGTTTTAATTTAAAAAATGTCTTCTTAAAACACTTATAAGTATTTTATCAAATACTGTTAGAATAGGATAGAATATAACCTACCCTCTTAGAAATCTTCTGTTTGTCACAGCAAGATTTTCTGTTTGCAAGGGTTCTTATTGTCAAAACATGAATGTCATTCTGTTGTCATATCTGTTTGAACTCAATAAAGAGCAGACTGCGCATGCGCAGACCAAGATTTTGGTTTGGTTGGTTCTTTTTTCGGATGATTTCCTATAGTGAGCTTAGTTCGAGTAGCGATATGCTTTTGTATGAAGATGGGGTATATTTTATTTTCTGAGAATTTGAATCCTGTAGTTCTGGACCAAATTTGTAGTCTGTTGAGTCCTTCTTGGATCATTTCCTGGGACGATTTTATTCTTTGCCGCTCAGGAGGATGGTTATATCATCGGCGTATATGAATGTTTTGATAGGTTTTGAGATAATTTGGAAGACTTCGTTGATTGCTATAAGGAAAAGTGTTACACTAATGACGAATCCTTGAGGACTGCCATTTTCTAGGACATATTCTTCGGAGAGAGTGTTTCTGACTTTGACTCTGACTCTGATTGTACGGTTTTTTAGAAAATTTGCGATAAATTTTAGAGCTCCGTAATCTCCTTAGTTATGTAAAATTTGGATTATTCGCGATCTCCATACCATGTTATAGGCCTTCTCTATATCCAGGCTAACGCTAAGCAGGTGTTGTTTTGTTATGAAAGCGTCGCAGATATTCGCCTCTGTATTGACTAAATGTTGTGGAAGTTCTTATAAATATTATTTATAAGTATTATTTATAAGTTTTATATTAAGAAGTTCTTCTTTTCAAGGAATTTGATACACTGAGAGAAATGCTTCGTTAAACCTACGAACCAGATCGTACAATCTGGATAGTTAATTATTGGATAGCTAATTCAA
>JABFPB010004398.1:0-14989 GCA_022817645.1 Ceratoteleas bidentatus | reverse complement strand
CTATATTTCAAAAGTAAGCACACTGAGAAAAATGTCTAGCCATAAAAGTATAAGGCAACATGCTTAAAATACATGAATGTCTTTCGTGCTATTTTCCACTATAGTTCATGCTAATACAGCAGGAATCCTTACAAACATAGGTAAGGATATACATATATCCTTATAGTGCTTTCATAGCACTACACCTATGTAACAATTACAATGAAACATCATGCTACAAAAGCGCGAGTTCAAGTCATGCTTTTACAGTATCTTCGCAGTGCACTCAAAATATTTTTTTCTTAGGAATAACATCCTTTGCAATTAATAAAAAATTGCCTTTATTGACTTTAAAAAAATTTTAATGTATTTTTTTAAAGAACATGACTTTAAATCCATCGTGTGCCAATCTAATAATCATATATCGTTAAAATGTCTTCAATTTTCATGAAAATAATGTTCCTGCGATAAAGTAGGTGTTTTCATTGAACTTAACGTTTGTTTTGAAGTACATCAGTTAATTCTGAAAACACTAACGTCTTTTGTCCTTTCTTGAAGACCATCTTGCTCTTTTTACAAACAGAAAATTCTTCAGAAGGAACAATCTAAAGTCAAAAGAAAACGATATGCCGACAAGAATGTGAAAACAATTTGTCGGAATCGGATCGTCGAGATTTATAAAGCCATTTCAAGGAATGTAGGGACACGTGTTCGTCACTCGCAATTCCCATTTTATTATCCACTCACATCACCATTATCAATCCTCATAAATAACTTACTCGAAAAAGTATAAAAATTACCAAAAAACAAAGTGGGAAGAACAATTACCCAACACCACATATCAAACCTAATCCCCTCACAAATCAAACGACAAATCAACCCCGAACCCTTTCCTAATTCAATTTCGATCCTCCCAACTTTCACCACAAATCATTACCTAATCCAGACTGAAAATTGGAAAAACTTCAGAAACACCTCATCCCTTTGTTCCCGAATGGAACCGCATCTCACGACCGTTTCTCATCTACGATCGTAATTGACATTTATTCCCGAAAGTCCGAGTGATTGGCACCGGACGTTCGTTTCTCCGGTCCCACCCTCCGTAATTACAGCTAAAAACTGTATAATTACAAGGCACCGTGTCGAGATTTGGGAACAGCCTTGAGAGTGATATACCGTTCGCCGGAATCTCCGCTTTCGGTCCTCGTTGGAGCCGCAATTAGGGGCCGTACGTTTTTCGGGAGTATGAAATTTTGTTGTCACTCCGCTCGAGGGACGACGAACGTTATTTCCCCTTATACCCCCCTCCGCGAGTGGTATACAGCGAAAACTCGGCGGACGAAAAATCGTCGCTTTTCGCTCGTCCTGGCGGAACGATGCGTTAATGAATTTTTCACGCACACATTGCTGAAAGCGGAGCCCCCCGCAGACACGGCCTGTTGGCTCGTATTACACGCTCGCTCGACGGAACAATTGCAAGTCGCGCCGGCTACTTGGAAATTTCACTAAACGCCCGACGATAAAAGAGCAGTGAAAGTACGTCAACCGTTTCGCGGGACACTGATATTAATTACACATTTCGATCGCCGTTTATCACTTCTCAAACACTGTTATTGAGCCAACGTGTGGAGTGAAAACAGGGTCCATTTTCGAGTAAAAGGCCTCATAAGTAAAGTTCAAAATATCGAACAAGATTGTACTTTTAATCCGAAATTCATTAACTAAAAACAGTTATTACATTTTTCGAATAGGATCAAAAAATAGTAAATTTAATATTTGCTTCATTAAAATCGTGAACTCAGCGATTTACTTTGTAATTTTTACAAAATTAATAAATATCTGATTTTTCGAAGCAAAACCGCTGAATTAATTTTAGATATTATTACTGTAATGATACATCCCTATCAGTGAATTGAAAATCATTTTTAAACGTCTTGGTTTAAAACTGATAATCATATCCTGAAAATCGATCATCTTCAAAACTATGAGTCAGGATGTGTAAGAATGTGAGATGGGTTGTCGTTTGAAGTGCAGATGTAAAATGATTTTCACTTGCACGGCACTTTCGTTGGAATGCGATCGGCTTATTAATACACAGCGGGTTGCATGAAATCGAGGCGGCTTTTTCTAAATCGCGTTTTCGAGTAAGTGAGAAACGCGAGCCGAAGAAAATCCCACACCGTCGCTCCACTCGTCACGCGTGTGTTATTTGTTTGCGCTTGCTTGTTTACACATACTACGTTACGCTTCGCGTGAGCTCGTTACTTGTGAGGTTGCAAAACGCGCCGTAGAGATAACGACACTGACACGGACAATTTTTCATATTAAGTTATTACGGCTGATTTTTTAATATCAATTAACAGGAATTTACGATTTTGTCTCAGATTACGTAAATTCTTAAATCTGTACCGATTCGACGAAGGTGCTAAAACGGACACTGATTTTTACGATCTGATTATAATACGAGAAATGATTGACGGAATGAGAATTGATTATATGTTACGTATTTAAAACATTTGTATTGTGGAATTTTTATAGGAAAAAAAGTGAAAATAGAATAATTACATGTTAATTATATTCATTGAAGTGTCGGATAATAACGATTCCAACCTAAAACGTTATTATCATTATTGTTATTATTAATTATTAATGGAGTAGTAGTAATTCATTTTCTGAGTCGATATTTATTTTGTTCTCAATTTTGAACTGGAAGTTTCCAAAACGACTTTTCAAAAATTGCAGTAAGAAACCTGCAGCTTTTCCAATTAATTGTCAATTAAATTTTAATTATTAACTTCCTAGAATGATTTTATCGAAAAAATAATTTCGCCAGTTGAGTTCGACAATCAACGCATTTACGGCTGGTTACCGGATTTTATTGACATCTATTTATTGTCTCGGCGTACAACAGTGCGTGTAATTGTCGCCAATCGTCAAAGCCGCAGATGCACTTCCGCCGGACCGGTGGCGTCGCGTTTCGTACGCTCCACGTCGAACTGAGAATTTTCTTCTTCTTATCGTCAATTACACGCACCGAAACGCGTACGTGGGCGTTACGCCGTTTGATTGCACTCGTACAGCGACGCGCATCAAACCGTGTAAACTCCGCGCTTGCTCGTAGATACGCTTTAATGACCATTGGGATTGGACTTTTTACGGCAGTTAGTCAAAAAATTTCGCACTCGGCACATTCGTTGGTTTTTTTATATCATACTTTCTATCACGCCATACTTTGGATCTAAAACTTGAATTTGAAAATTGATTTTTCAAATTCAAAAAATGTTCGAATGAATTTGAATATTAGTTGCGATACATTTACACTTGATTAAATTAATTTAAGTCATCATTAATCTCACCAAGTTTTTTAATTCAGTTAATGAAACATAATTAGTACATTCTGTGGTTTTGAAAACAATTAAGTCAGTTTGCTGTGCTTTTCTTTCCTTGCGAATTCAATGGAGCAGTCAAATAGGGGTAGTTTTTTTGGGATAGTTGATTTTTTTAAGGGTTGAAATGCAATTTTTTATCAAAAAATCACTTTATTATTAAGTTATAGAAAAGGAAAAGTTATGCAAGGTAAAAAATTTTTTTCAGATTCATATGCAACCTCTAGGAGTAGGTAGGGCTAAAAAATTCAACCCCTCAGTAAAGTTCATTAAAAAAATTAGTTTTTCGAGTAATTTTAATAATTAATCAATTAAAAAAATGTATAAACTTATTTTGAACGCTTAGAAATGGATAGGATCGGAAAATTCATGCCTTTAGTGTTCAAAAGGCTTGAATTTTCCGATCACATAAAGGTTGAAAATTCAAACCTTTATGCATTAAAAAAGGCGTTTTTTTATAATTTTTGTGAATAATGAAAACGAACAATAAGTAGAGATATAAAAATGAATTATCATGATTTTAACCAGTATGTAGATATTTGGGAAGCCAATTATCTACACGGAGAAAAAGTATACTATATTTTAGAATAAAGTATAGAAAAATTCCGCACTATTTCAAATATAAAATGAAGGTAGGATTCACATTTAACTTGCAACCATTGCTTGTAGCAATGTGTATTTTTCTTAAAAGTCTCGCAACTGGTTACGTTTTGTCCAATTTGAGCAAACTGTATCATCAGATAACAGGTTTTCAACGTTGTCTAATGAAAATATATATACAAATATAAATGTCCCTTCACTTGATTTTCAAAAAAAATTTGACTTAACTGTTTTTTCTTAAAAATCACAAAATTAATATCAAGGTCACCCAACTTAATGTATTTCTCAGTAACATTTCGCTAAAACTGTTCAAATCGAAAACCGTTAGATTCTCTAAAGCAGATAATGTACATTCGCGAAGTATCTTTTTCACGAAAGAATAATCCTTTTTCACCGTACAAAAGTAGCATTGAAAAGTGTGAAAAAATGAAATGAAATTGTCCGCAATGAGCGAGTGCCATATATTAATGGGACCGCGTCATTTTTCAGTAGTAAACCTCCGGTAATAAGACATCAATCAAACGACAAAATTGTTATATTAGGTTACCATTACTACGGCAATAAACGTCAAAGCGGTGACTCGCGCCAAGTGGTCGTTCTTCGAATCCGATCTGGGACAGAAATGACCGTCCGCGCTCGCCATTCAGAGCGTCGATCCGGCCACTCGACTCGTCAATAAATTTCCCGTCGTTTTTTCCGCCGTCTTTTTTCTTCTTGCTTCGTCCTTTTTTCCCACCTTTGCTCCGCGATGCAGAGCAGCCGATAAATCACCGCGCTCCAACTTTTAGTGCTTTTCTCGCTAGTGCCACCTACGCAACCACTCGCAGCTCGCGTCTGTTTGCCGTTCCCTCCGGAATTTCCGCGCGATTTCGCGCGCGACCGTTCCTACTTAACGCCGGGCTCTAATTGGTCGGCCATACAGCATGTTTCCGCGGTGGCAGTGACCGGGAGAAATTTTGACGCCGAGCGACAAAAACGCGACTATTGGGACGACCAATTGGAACGTCCAGTCGGTCAACAGAGACCGAGATTACGGTGTTTGTCAATTAGTGGCGTCTGATGGCGCTCGTTTCGTGGATTCCCGCTAATTGGCGTGAATTCGAGCCAGGCTTCGGCGAAGTCGCGCGGATGCTCGCTAATGGAGTCGAATGCGAAATTAATCGAGGGACAATTAGCGCAGACTGACGAATTTCGAAGGGGTTTAATGGGGTTGTTAGAGTGGAAGAGATTTTCAGGAAGATAGCGGTGTTTGCTTTTTGCTGGTTCGTTGGAAATGTTGAAAGGAGGAACAGTTTCTTGGAGGTCACTGAGAAAAGTACACTTTATACAGTGTTGTACTTTACAGATTGTAAGATTTGCGATGTTGTTGGCTGGGACGAAAGTATCCAACTATCTCATGAGTCCAAACAATTTATAACTGGATGTACCAGTATTTGTACAGTTGCATCGTTTTGGTTACATTGTACAAGTTTTTTTACAGTTAGTTTCCCCAGTATCTCTTTCTGTACAGCTAGAAAAATGTCATGTTGAAATAAATTCCTGTCATTACAATATGAAATTCATGTAACTAATGTGCTAAGATATTTTCATGTTGTATTTACAGGAAAATCACCAAACAACATATTTTTCATATAAAACTAACACGAAAAAATGCTAAGAACCAATGTAAACATTGGTTCCTGTATTATCACCATGAAATATACTACAGGAATTTTTAGATTATTATGACATGGTGATTTCTCTCAGTGTATCGATTTTCAATTCCTTCCTCTGTCAGGACCCGGAAACAGTTTCTGACTCGATTTTTTAAATCCCTACAATTCGATACATCGAATTTTTATGTATAATAACGAAATAACACATAAAGAAAGTTATATGACGTTACACATACCGTAATGTTATGATTAAGTGAAAAACCGTTATTGATCTGATTCATTACAACCGATTTATCGAACCCGACGAAAAACACTGAAAAATCGAACGCACAATCGAATTTTTGTTTAAATATCGTCTTTCCCTTGATTTATCGTAACCGTGGGCGAATGATTTATCGACCATTATCTTTTCTCGAGCTCGAATCTTCGTAAAGATCGAAGCCGTCAAAAAGGAGATTCGAAGAATGACAAATCTTTGACAGCCAGCCTCGGGCGAAAAGGTTGATACTGGGCGGCGGGCCTTAATTGTATCGATCGTTTTCTAAACACATGTCCTTCGGCCTCGGCCGTTTATCCGATTGCCAGGTGCGCGGCACTGGCTCGGAGTGGTGGAAAAGGGTGGGTAACGGTGCGTACGTGGGGTGCCCAACCGTTACGTTAATCTTAAAAGAAGCGGACATTAGCATCGCCTTATCATCGAGTGGGCCCTTGTACAGAACGCTGAGTGCATTCCGAGGATTAGTCTGGGGGAAGTCGGAACAGATGTCGTCGATTGACCAAAAATCCCCCCCTCTCCCCCAATTTTAGTTATTAAAAAAAGCATAAAAAAGAAGAGAAAAAGTTGACTCGAAAATCGAATTTCGCGCCACAATTGGCCTGAACTGGAGTATTCGTTTGAGCGCCATCTTGGCTCGATCTGGCTCGGCCGCGGCGCACAAAGAGCGGCGCGGAGAAAAGTCTGCGGAATCCGAAGAAATAGCGGCCGTAAGATAGTAATTGCTCCCATGTAAGTATAACAGGGTAAGGGCCATTTGAGAATGGTAATTATCTGTTCGTAACTCGTATCTGCGCATCTCGACACGGCATTCCCCGTATGCCCCCTTCCTACGGGTAATGTTCCGTTTTTCAAGCCGAGCGCGGAATATGGGCCCTTGCTTCCCTTATGTCACGAACTCGGCGCTAGTGTGTAGAGAAAACCGAGCCCAAGCGCAAGTTCGGGCATAAAAAGCCGACTTACAAGTTACGCTCGCTGATAAAGGCGCTGGAGTCCCATTTTTCTAATTACAATGGTCCGATGGGGATGCACGCCGGGGACCATTATAATTAGACGGTACCGGTCGGATCCCGGTAATTAATCTGTCGAAAGTACGATTACGAATTTGATTCTGTCTTTTTTGCGTTGAAGGTAAACATTTTGGTAACTGAATGGCCCAAATGTTATTGAAAATGAAAGTATGAGGTACTCCTTAGGTGGCAATTGGTATTTATGGACAATGTTGATGTGCAACTATGTGTGCCATCAGGAGTATTATATAAGACATATGTCGCCATATTTAGCTCATAAATGACTGTATCTGCTTCATCACGTGATTTACGTGTACAAAGCATATATGGATACGTTTGACTACACAACGGACATATGGTACTTCGTTTCGAGTGCCTGGACGTGAAACGTGATAAGACATGGAATGTATGTGGCGTATAAGTGTTCCATACGTCTCGCATATGTTACGTTTGTATTTCTAAATCATGACTTCACATGATATATATTCAAAATAATCTGTCTCCATACAAACATTATACACAACATGCATACTAACAATTTTATCTTCCTATCAAACAGATCAAAGATCAAGTTTCGCAGATCCCGTTTCATCTAAATCGTAAAACTGTTTAAAACGCATAAATGGAACATCGGAGACACAAAACGTGCACAAAACGTAAATAAGCATCCAACCAACGTTGGATTCATAAAAGCTTTTTCTGAAACAACCATGTGTAAACATGCCCAGCGTTTCGAATGTTCGCGCCGAACGGCCGAGCGTAACAAAGTGCTCGTTGAATGAAGGAAGATATAATGTCGCGGTCATAGGGGCCGGACAAATGTACGCGCATTACACCTAATTTGCGCCGCGCGTCGTCGTTCTTGTTTCGCCGTAATGAAGTCGGCAGCCAGTGGCTGCGGGCTCGCAGTCGGAGTGCGCTCTGTGCGCATTACGCGCGACTAATATCGCACGTAACGCTCGGGATAAAAAGCTCGGGTTCCCGCGGACGTGCTGTTATGCTAATGCCAATTGCGCGCGCTCCTTAATTAGTCCATTCCCATTGCAACTGCAAAAACGAACAATCCTTTCGACAAACCGGGCAGATCGTTGTTTTATTTCAGATTTTTTGAAGTGCTTCGAAAAAAGTTGGCGCAGAGATGGCGCTGTCCAATTGAGGTTACGTTTCGAAGAAAACGAGATTGTATGGGAAATAGAACTTATGTAATGAGGTTACAGTGCGTTCCACAAAGTAAAAAGGTGTACTTAAACAATTTCTTACATAGTTTCTGTTCTAAATTAAAAATGGAGAGGATTATAAGACTTTCTGAATCGCTCATCGTATTAGAAGGAGTTTATGTAATTTTTTCAGATCTTTCTCCTGTTTTTTCTGTGATAGGAAACATCTCCTTATATATTTCTAAACTCTAGAAAAGTTTCTGACGAACTTTGAATTCAGGTTCGTCTGTAATTTGAAAAAGTTTGTCGAATGGGGTTATGTGTCCAACGAACCATATGAGAGATGGCGCTTGCAAATCGGGGTTACGTTTCCAATGAATTATGCTTATGATGAATAAACCACTCGTTTGGTTTTGTTGGTAAAAGTGGATTTGATTTAGGCTCGCGACGTTTGATCAATGTAACCTTTCGGTTTATGGATATTGGTAACCGAATATTTTACGAGCGAGATAACTCGCGGTGAGCACTCGGCTCACACATTTCAATCAAGCTTTCCGATCCTTTTCTCCCGGCCGCCGCGCGCTCTCCTTCGCTCACCCGTTGAGCGCCTGATTGACCTCAAATGCTGGCTCGCGATTAAGCGCTCGGCTCTCAATCGAGTGTGAAGCGGCGGCCGCGCGCAACTCCCGTGATTCATTGAAAACGGCCGCCGATCGTGAAATCGGTTTCGGCGCTCGAACCACGAGACCCAGTGACATTTGTGGTTGCGTTCGCAGATAGTTCCATTAAATCGTGGCTAATTGTTCAACTCGTACGAAACGCTGCGGTTCGCAATCTCGTACAGATGGAAACTTGTATATTAATTCATAAACGCCTACAGCAATCCTAGAAAGTAGTACAAAAATATGCATTTCATAGGAGGATTTAATTTCGATTTTTCTTTTTGTTTTAGGTGAGTGTTTCGCTGAAACGCCGAACGGTTTGTGGAAAAGAGGGTTTTGATTTTTTTTAGGGGAAGTTTTTGTTGGGACTTTCTGTTTTGAATCGCGTCTGAGAGGGCGAGAGATTGGAAACGCGCGGCGCTACCTGTATTGCTTTTCGAATGAAATGTTTCGGACAAGTGGAGGTACGTCGTCGTACAATGCCGTCCGAACGGTGAATAGGAAGAGCCGGGTTTCGCGTCGGTGTGTCCGACAAGGGGTGGTAAAAGGGGAACGACTCGCTAGTTTCCGGTGCCGACGAAAGCTATTTCGCAGGATCAGTTGTTTTCGAGTTTCTGCCCATTCATTATTCCCGTTGGACGGTTCAAAGACGTCTTTCGGTTCGGAGAAATTCGTCACTTTTTGCGACGGTCAAAGTAACGTATTTCGGAGAGAGGGAGAGAGTCGGTGGTATTGATTATTAAAAAATGGGATTTTTGAATAAAAAAAGCCATTAGTCCCGAGTTTTTATCTCGACGTGGTCGAGCCACGTTTCTCCGATTGTCGTTGCGATCGGACTTGAGGGTTTAAGATCGATGATGTCACGCGCAGACGACCAATCCGGATTGTGACATCTGTTGCTCTTTGGCGGGGCGTTTTTTTTCCTTCTATACAAGAAGGGGGATTCAAATGGGAGCCGGGGAGCGGGCCACGAGGCTCTGAAATGGAAAACCAAGATATCCGGCAGACGAAGACGCCGGCAGTGTGTACACCGGTCTTTGATTACTCGAATTGCTGTAATATTTATTTTGAGAAATACTTGGGTCGTGAAATTCTTTGACGATCAAGTGGGTATTGCAACGGGACACTTGCGACGGTTCATTCGAATTAAAATATAAGAATTTCGTTGCAGAATTCATTACAGTTTGGATTAATAAAAACACATGTGATTAAAAGTAATGTAACAGAACCTAATATTAACAGAGAGTTATTTTGAATTTGAGAAGATGAAAGGGAAGGTGAATGATTTCTATTGAAGTACGAATACAAATCTTAAGAATTTTGAAAGTCTGATAGTTTAGATTAAAAATCAGTTTAATACTATGATTATTAAAACTGAAACATTTTTTATACGTTTTTTATCAATTAGAGATAAGTTGTCTAATAAATAGTTCTTATTTTGCATATCAATAATTCTTTGTGATCCAACAAAATGTTGAGTAGAAACTGAAATATTCGTATTACTTGCTTGAGTACATTATTTCCTTAACGATAACGCATTTCATCAAGTTTATCTTTCAAAACTTCATACTTTTTTAATATGTTAAAGATTTTGCTTAAAATGTTTAAAAAGTTTTCTCTGTAAATGAAAACAAATTATAAGACTGTTTTAACCCAAGATGTTTAAGTACGATTTAAATCCAAACCCTCGAAACCTACAATATACTTCATACAAAGTAACTCTTATATAACAAAGAGAGAGTTAAACAAATGGAGCAACAATTTCCGACAAGAAAAAAAAAAAAAAAAAAAACAAGCCAATTCGCAATCAGGAAAGAAACGCTGGAATTTGATCGAAGGCTTCCAATTGCAAAATGCAAATCGAATGACAGTCTGTCGCAACGCCAAAGTGACCACTTTTCCTTGCGCAAATGTCAAGTGGCTGCCAAAGGGTTGCCGGCCTTGCCTTGGACCTAGTTAGGCCGAGACACGACGCCGCTAATAGACGTGAATCTTTTGTGAATCTTCGGCGCATTGTACCATCCGAGCGCTTGATTCGAAGGTGCCAATCTGCGGACTGGTGTAATCCAAAGCTCCGGTGCACGACAAAAAAACTCGCGTAATCTTACACGGCAAACACGCGGGAACACGATCCCGAATTCGGGGCTTGTGTTTCGGTGAGATCGGCGGGGAGAGGGGCGAGTTAAAGGTTGCGAGGTGGAAGGCCCAATTACGGCGGAGAAATTTCGAATGGATGCTCGCAATTAGGCGTAAACATTCATTCATGGAAACCGTTCGCCTGAAACGTGGAAGAGCGACGTTAATTACGGATGGTGTGCATTCGCGATGAGAACGCCGCGTTGTTTGGAAACTAATGCTGCTGATGGATTGTATAATGGAATATAAAGATGAATTGCTTTGGCGCGCAGCTAATTAATGAGCTTTGTGGGAGTTCGCGGCGACGAACGGTTCCACGAAAATGGACTTTTCCCCAGGGAAAGAGTTTGATGACTGTGGCGAATTTCGTGACCTGGGAAAATCGGTTGTTTAAATAATCTTCAGGAATCTTCCTCAATCTTTACCATCTTGAACATTACGCAAAAAAGGACATATCAAATTCAAAATCTCTTGTCTTCCAAACCCAAATCTTTCGACAACTGCCTCTCTTGATCACGAAAGCGCATCCTTTTGCTCGAAAAATTGCATTCTGGAACCCCGACCATTCATCCTTCCGAATTCCATTCATCCCAATAAATCTGCGAGACCGATTGGACCCAACGGCATCGCGCACTCTGGAAGCAATGATCGCAAAACTGTCATTTACCCTCTCCCCCGGGGCGGTGGTAATTAAAGCCCGATTACAAGGATTACGCGCTTCACCTGCGAGACGCGGTTCGTTATCGAGTCGCGAGCCACGCGTTGAATCAACCTGTAATCCGGTCGGAATCTAATCGCTACCTACCAGCGCCTCCTAGTCTTGGCGTTATTACCGGCCCAGACCTTAGACACGAAAATTATACGGCTGCGGACGAAATCGCGCGCGGGACCCCCGTTCGACGGAAGAGCGGGAAAAAACGCAAAAAAAGCGACGCCGAAAAGCAAAAAAGGGCGCCGTTCGCGGTAGGACGCAACAAAAATCGGCCGCAAAAAGCATCGCATAATGACGAGAGTGGCGCTGCACACACGGCCCGGTCGGATCCTCGGCTGAACCGGCAATTCAATTTGGCCTATAATCATTGCGCGCGGGGACGATCGTCGGCAAAAACGACGCGATTCCGAAAGTTTTTGGTCGTGATAGGGGACGGGGGGCACGGGTTCGCGAAGAGTCGCGGGAGGCGAGTGACGTGACTCGTGCGCGGGCAAATTGTGAGACGATTCAGGTTTTCATTGAGCGGGTCGGTTTCGCAATTTGTAATTTGTAGTGTGCCGGAGACTAGTCACGCCGGGGAGGGGGTTGGGTAATCTAATTTGAAGGCTGGTTTCGTAATTGGAAGCATTAGGTGGTGAGACTTTGCGGGGAGTTGGCATTTGGGTGGGTAGAATTTTGGAGAGGGTTTTGAAGGTGAAGTGGTTGAGGTGATTTGTAAAAATCATGTAATTTATGATTTTGGAATGGATAGAGCAATTGAGATTTTCAGATGAGGTTCGATGAAAAATAAATAATTGAGGTAGATTTTAGTTCTTCATTAACAGAATTTTTTATTTGTTAAACAAATAGCCTAACAGCAAATAATGTTAAGTAATATTCGTAGAATATTATTGGAACATAAAAATATTCCAAGAACATTCCTGGAATATTAGTTAATATTATTTGTTGATAGAGTAATCTTCATAATCTTAGTTTAACTTTTTTTATTACAAAAAATGATATATATAACATATATAGCATGGACATTAATTCTTAATATTATTATGAATAAATCTTGTTTTGAATACATATATTACAATATATTTTGTGGAAGAGAAATTACCATTTGAAACATTCCATTCATTATGAAAAAAAGATCATACTAAGCATTTGTAATAACTTAGTTTACTGATATCTGCACTTGATTTGTTATCAAATATCTACTTTCTGATTACATCTGTCTTTCTTAATTCCTATTATACACAGATAACTCTTATTTGACAATTATTCCCAAACAATGTCACATCAAATATCATGAACATCGAGGTGGTGAATCACCTTTATAAAGCTAAACTAAATAAACATTACAAACACCACTCATCACTTGTCTACAGCCGCAAACGAGATTAATTGGAGAATAATAAATACTTGCAATAAAACGCATTAACTTCAAATAAATTCTCGATTTGCGGTAACGAAGTAACCATATCTGTAATATCCGATGGTGTGCGTATTTTATTCAAATATTCCATTAAAAGGTCAAGTTACATTTACAGTTCAAATACCGCAATCCTAATGATTTTAAACGTACTCTTACTCTCATCTGACAATCACCTGACTCTATCATCAGTAATTTAAGTCTCGACTTAGACATTATACGATTTCACATCAATCATAAAGTTTCTACAAAGAAAACTCGTTTGGCAAATAAGTTCTTCGCTTGCTGTAAAGTAACTTCATTTTTGTCCACAAAATTGTTTCCCCGGATGCGTTCGACAATGAAAACCCTGAAAACCGTCTATTTCAAGCGCGATTTCGTCGGTCGGTACAGTTCCTCTAATTACATCATGCGTTGTTCAAATTTAAACCTCATCAGTGGAACGTTTAACAGCCACAATTCTATTTTATGGACGGTGCGAGCCGCGCCGATGTGTCCCAATAAAAGTCGGCGAGCGGAAAGCGCGGTGAAATTTCGCGCTCGTGGGAGCGCGAGCGAGACGGACGATATAAATTAGCGCTGATGAGGGGCATAAATTGTATTAATTCCGTCGAAATTGAATAGAGTTGTGCGGCGAAAAAATCGTTCCATCTCGCGTCCGTCCGTATCCTATCGGGTATCGAATTTTAGCGAACAGGCTCAGAACTGGTTTGCTTTTTAATTGCCTTTAACGCCGGCCGCCACGAAAATCCTTGAACGGGCTTCGAGCCAAGAATGCAGTAATTATTGCGATATAAAATTGGAAATAAATGTCATAAAGTTGTACGGGATAGCGCAAAGGCCGCACGCATTACCCCAATTAAATGAGAACTTAAGTCTTTTAGCTTTTTATTGCGTAATTTGAATTCAACTATTTGACGATCGCGCTTTCCAACTTTTCCACTTTTTTCGATCAAACTTTTTTTGACTTGTTTGTTCCTATGCAAAAAAGGCCAAGTTAAATAATTTGGCATAAATAGATACACATTATTGAACTGCATAATTTATGCAACAAATTAAGTTGTTAGATTTATTAATATAAATTGTTTATTTAACGTAAATTGAATATATTCATTCTTAGGAGGTTGTTTTTTGAGTGGGAGATGTCTTCGAAGATTTTTCATGGAAGTTTGTTGGTAACACGTTGAGTATATTAAATTTGTCGGATGCAATGGAAGGTGTAAGAACTGAATGAAGCTATGTTAATTCGAGTCTTTTCTCACGTCCGTTCGGGAGGAACAATGCTCCGAGCCGTATTTTCATTTATTTGAGCGGCTTCGCATCCGGCTCGCACGGCTGTGCATCTTCTGGGCACGTATCTGAGTCATAGGTGTGCATCGGCGCTACATCGAAATCACTTTGCCCGGAGAGTAGAATGCCAGCACGCGCAGCAAACTGCTTTCGACGCCCCATCGAAATATTTTCCGAAAACTTGTCACGTACGAACACATCCGTTCAATTTCCAAGCATTTGGCGATTTTTTCGAAATTCAGTCTTAACTCCAAACAAGTTTCAGTGCTATATGGCATTTATAAAAAAAAACAAATTCAATTTAATTCAATTTAATATTGTATAAGCTTCTCTACTACTATTACTACTATGAGTAGTCAATTTGTCAAAACGAAAAAAAAAAAATCAGAAATTCAATGCCGTTACGGACTTTACGTAATTGTTTATTTGCACCGAATATCGCGATGAACTTGCATTTAAAAGAATTACGCAACGAGACTGCAAACATTTCGTCTTCCGAATCTCAGATGACAAGATTAAACTATAATTCCTCTCAAAAAATTTCACTGTACACCCAATTAAAATTATTACATTTTGACCATCAGCATAAAACGTGCAAAATCAATCCCACTAAACCTTAACGTTGTCCTAAACATACACTGAAAAAACTAACCTAAAAATTCGTTTTGAATGAAAACGATTCCTTTTAAATGAAAAGGATTCCTTTTCTGC
>JABFPB010004397.1:0-14994 GCA_022817645.1 Ceratoteleas bidentatus | reverse complement strand
TTTTTCAAATGTTATAAACAATATTTCAATAATTATTCATTATTTATGTATAATGAGAAAACAAATAATGAGAATTTGATAAAACTTTAAAGTTGGGTTCTTAGAAGGTTACTATTTAATTTGTCAAATTTTCGTCTGTAATTCGTCTGTGCAGAAATCGAGATATTCGATGCTAAATTGTCATTAAAATGGATAGTATCACTATATATATCATTTTTCAGCAATTTTAGCATCTAATATCTCGGCTTCTAGACGAAAGGATTGGGAATTTGACAAATCAAATAGTAGCCTCGAAATAAACCAGATTTAAAGTTTCATCGAATTCTCATTATTGCAACTTAATAAGGGAACTACCTTAAATCGAAATACTTTAACATCACAAAATTAAAAAGACACCAGCTCCAGGACTTTTTCACCGATAAATCATCTCCACAGCAGTTCTCGCATTGAACACTGCAACAACACCGTGTAGGTGGCGCGGTTGGCGGCATTTCGCGGACCCGGGCCCTTTTCGCTGTTTCGGTTAGGAAAGGCCAAGTCCAAGTAGCCGAGTAAATTCATTAAGGCGCGCTCGTTCCCGGGACCGAGTACTCGTGTGTCTTGGTGTGTGTGTGTGTGTGTATATGTGTACACGCATACACACGCGCGGCCAGACCCGATGAGCATCTGCTCGTGGCCGGTGGCGCTCCCCCCGCGCCCTCCCCCTCCCCCCGGCGTAATCTCCTCGTCGCTGCGTCTCGCTCGGTCGCGCCGCGATCCGCCCGCCCTTACGCACACCAGCGCCACGGTAACACGCGCGCCGTCTACCAACGCGTGCTCCTCGGCGCAACGGCAGCTTCCAGCATATTTCGTGGCCCCCCTTTCGTGGGCTGCGCGTTTCTTTCTGTGTACTTGTGCTTTCACATTTAAGTACGGACGCTTAACTGGCGCGTCGCTCTTGTATTTACGGCTACGCGCGCGCGTTCCATTTTTGCGGAGTTCGAGGGGACCGCGGGAGGGGCGAATTGTTTATGATTTTGGGCGGCGGAGGGGTGGCGGAATTTATACGTTGGGGCGGCGATTGGGGACGCGAGCTCGGGGTCCGAGGGTGTGAGTCGGTTGATGATTCATGGGTGGGGGACGGGGCGGATTGGTTGGAAAGTTGAGATGTGTTAATGAAAATGCGGATTGTAGGCCGATTCGGTAAATGGGAATTCGTCGAGCGATTAGGCGGTGGGGATTCGAGTGTGGTTCGTGGAAGTAACGGAAAATTATTTTTAAGACAAGGTGGGAATGTGTGGTAGATGGGGGAATGGGATGTTAGGGTGTTTCCATTTGGAATTAGAATTTGCAAGTTTGGTGGTATGAAATCTGTTTTGTAGTGGTTAGGTAAAATGAATAATTTGTAATGATTTTGACATTTTTCTCTTAGTTAATTATCAATATGTTAAATGACAAAAATAATATCAATATGAATTAAAGCCGTAGTACAATTAAATTTAATTCGTTCAACAAAATTTGACATTTTTTTGTCGAGTTTTATTTTGCAATGTGACATTAATTTACTCAAAGAGCCTGAAATTATCTTCGGAGACCTTTTTTTGAGCAATTTCGAACAATTAAGATTAATGTTATTAGTATTCAATTCAGTTAACCCAGTTTTTACAGAAAAAATCGTTCAATTTTAGTTATGATTGATCAATATGAATTTACCAACAATTATTATGAATTATAAATCAGTAATAACCTATAAAATTAAAAAAATTTTGATACTTTTTTATAAAATGTATGAAAAAAAAAGTTAATTTAATTAAAAGTGAAAATGAAAAGTGTTTACAAAAAACTACATTTCCCAACACTTTGTCTGAATTTCATTTAAAAAAGTCATTTAAACAATACCGTAAGGGGTTACTAACTACATACTACATTTTTTTATAAACAAATGGACTTGAATGTTTTATCGTTAGACATTTTACTTTGTTGTCACTATTACGATTACCTCAAGTATTAGCATACTTAACAAAAAAAAGCAATAAATGCTTTGCGACTTAACCTCAATGAAACAAGCAATTTAATTCAGAATTTCTTTTTTTGCATATTAGCAAAAAATGAAGGGTTAAAACAAAACTGTGTATAACACATTTTAGATTTAGTTTTTACGCAGATTTCTCAAAATACAAACTGACAACGTTTGTCGAGGTTATTTTAAAACACCCTATATAATAGAAAGCAGAGTGGAGACTGGGAGGCTTATTAACATTTGAAATTGTTGGTAAATATTGTTAGTTCAGTTAAAAGAAGTACAGTTTGATTTATTTCAGAAACATCTAAATTGAGATCATCTAATAGTTTACACAAGATACAGTATCAGAGTAAAGTTTTAGTGAAACGTTGAAAGCTGTAATTATGCTGACTAAGTGTGCAATTGTGTTTCTGGTAGTATTTTGTTTCAGAGTGGTTCTAGTCTTTGTTTATATGCAGGAATACAATACGTACAATCCACATGAATGTTTGAGCAGACCAAAGTAGATTCAGGTCAGGTATATCTTTAATACACGCGGATTCCTGTATCCTGCGCTGAAATGAACATTGGATAATTTAACGAACATTGGATCTATGTGGAAGAGGGTGTAAATTTGTGGATTCCATATTCCAAGTCTGTGCAGATGTATATGTACACAACGTGAATTATCGTCTCATTAATTTTAAAATGCTTCATGCCATGTTAAAATTCAGACCATTACGGGTCCCAAGGTGCAGCCCAGTTTCATTGCTGCGGGCATTATATATTTTTTGTTTAGTCACGTTATAATATGTACATAGAGATAAATTGTTCAATATCAAAGAAACGCTTTAAGCAATGTTAGTAATCAAATAGTTCTCAAAGTGTTAACTTGAAAAATGCAAAGTGCCATGGTGTAATTGACTAACAAATTATTATTAAATTACAACTAACTATCAAATAAATTCTATTTGTTAAATCTAAAATAAACAATTCAACAAAAATATAACTCTCAAATAATACAATCCTTTTCAAATGTTTGTATTGAACTTTGTAATCTGATATCTGAGCTCGTAACTAAACAACCCTCGTCAATCTTTCCGACTACATAAACAACTCTCACTCTTCCAACTTCACATAGAAACATCTTGAAAAATCTTTGAAATCTTCGAAAACCTACCATCCCTGTCAAGCAAAATACCCTTCAGTCTCACCCCGTTTTTCTCGAAGAAACAGTTAATTAAAAATAAATAGCCAACCGATTTGCAGTGTCCCAGACCCATTCTCTGCTTTTCTCATTGTGCCTCGTTACAAGCCAACACGTGAGCTCCTCGATATCAATGCACCTCGTTCACATTAATCCCTCACAGGCGGTCTTGCGGTCGACCAATGTTTCGCGTTTACTAATAAATAAGTATCCGCGAAATAATAACACCCATTTTACAACAAAAGCGAAATTGCGTAATTCTAAAGTTATGCTACACAAACGCATTGTGACCACTGTCTTCTGTCACACTCAAACACAGACTCATATGGAGCCAAGCATATGCGACATACAAATTTATTCGACGTCCGTCAAGTATCGGCCAAAACACACTGATTAACTTCGCCTTTTGCAGCGTTCAGTGTTTATCCGTATGCACAAAGACGAGCAAAGTACCGCGCCGTGCATTAAGGCGCCACTCGCTGGCATATGTTGCAGTCGAGAATTCCGCGACCGGTTCGCAATTTCGTCCCGGTTACGCGCCGGACACTGAGAAATAATCGGTACTATTCTGTAAAAGTTACGACTAGATTAGTTAAGGTGGAGGATACATGATGAAATCAGAGAGCTTTAGTGTCTATTCAGTAATTTTGACTGGATGAAGTTAGTTAAGAACATTGCAAATTGTTCATGTGATGTTAATGTTGAGGAAAGGAAATAATGAAACGTGAAGGAATGTTTAAGCATTATGCAATTAAGAAAGAATGTTTTATTTAAAAAATTGCATTGCATATTGATACTTTGAAGCTTTTTAATGGGGCCCTTTAAAGTACCTTAAGTTCACATGTAATTATACTATTTGCAAAATATAGTTTTGGAAATGTTTAACTATTGCATTGAAGTGAATGGAATTTATCATAATCAATTACATCGTTAACTAATTGTTCTTTATAAAAAGTAGTTTGTCATTTTGCATTTAGAAAATATATAAAACATTCGTAGGAATTCATTATCTCGTTATACTACTGATTTTTAAGCGACAGTGTCAGTAACTTTAACTAACTCAAATTTCTTAGTAAGAGCCGACCGAATTAGCAGATTTTCAAGCAATCGATTGCGTAACGCGTATTTTTGAGAAATTCGACTCGCTGTCGGATTAGCCTTCTTTGCCGGTAGTCCAATCAGGGGGTTTAATAGCCAAATTTATGGCGCGACTCGGCGCCGCGGACACTGTCAACGAAAACGTTCGTAAGTCCCGTTTACGCGACAAACTCCTTGGTCATGTTTCGCCGTTCCGACTGATACGGTAATGCCATTTGCCGCGCTCTCGTTACGTTCAATGGGAACTCGCGCAGTTGCGAAAATCGTCGCGGTTGTTAGGAGCGCTGCGCACTTTTTGCGCCGGCTTTTGACAAAGAAACGTTGGGCAAGGGGCGTTTTTATTTATGGTTGCTAATGTGACGTGCAATGGTTTAGTGGGTTGGAAGTGGTTTGGTGATTAAAAGGGTTTTGGAAGGGTTTTTATGGGGTGTATGAGTTTTTAGGCAAAAAATTGCCGGAATCGTGAATGTGGGGTGGAGCGATAAAAAACTTATGGAGTAGAAGGGTTTTGAATGTGCTTGAAAGAACGAAAATTATTTTTGGAATTTCATTCAAGTGCAAATCTTTTTTCAAGATACAACACTACGGTTTTAATGTAATTCAATTGCAGGAGAAGTATTCTTTTATAGGGTGGAATAGTTGGAGAGGAATGCAGGGAAGTATTTATGGGGGTTTAAAACATATATATGACTCACTTCTAGTTTTGCTTACTTCGGTGAAATGTTGAGGTGTTTTTTTATTATTGGCATAATCTCAATAGTACTTTAAAACAGTGGGGTAATAAATAAATGTAATGTTTTTTATTGATGCTTTTCAATATTACATGGATTAATACAAAGTACAAATAATTAAATTTATTCAATCTAAAAAGTAAAAATATCTATAGGCAAAAAGTAACCCTTTGATATGTAATTCTCTGGTTTATCTTGCCAATACTGTATTGTTATCAATCTGATATTAATATTTGTTCAAGTGTAAAATATTCGTTTAAAGATGGTCTTCAGATCCTTCCACACCAACCATTTGCAATTTCAAGGGATTAACACCCCTAAGTTATTTTCTTTCTCAAAAGCGTACTTTTTCATTCCAAATTATTTCACATTTTTTCTACATTTTCAACATTATTTCAGTTGTCTTCCCTAAAGAACTACATTAAAATCGCCTAATAATTAATTTTGACTTCTTCACCCCTTATCCGGTTTGAAATAAAAATCATAATCACAAGAAAGATCACCCCAGCTTTGAAGTACAAACAAACATGTAAACAAACCGAAAATGCTGACACTCAAAAAAAGGGAAACAAAACCGACGAACTTTCGGCCAAGTTGAACAACATTCGTAGAGACGTCTCGGAATGAATCGCGCGAACGTTTGGGCTCGTGCAATTAACGCGATCGAAACGCGCCGGGCCGACGTGGAAAATGCGGGAGTCAATAGGTCGAACGATGCGAAGTGCGTCGGCGATGTCAAACTTGCTTTTCGAGAGCAGTCACTTGTTGGAATCGCGGCAAAATGTCATGATGAAATACCACCTGCGAAGCGTCGGCGCGCACAAGCGGCGGAGGCCACGCAGGCGCCCGTGCACGCTCGCCCGTTCGACCTGCTTTTTCGAAATAGACATCTGGCCAGATTTCGTTAAGTCTGGCCCGTATGCACGGCCACCGAACAAATGTGCAGCCGATACGTCCGCCTGGTGCCAGTCGTGCACTCCCGTAACGCGTTTCACCGCCATTAAGGGGCCCTGATTTTCGGACAGGTGCCACTTTTCGGCATTGTTTTGGCCCTGATACCGACCCCGTGGGGAATTTTAAAACAGTGACAAGTGTCACTGAGACGGACAACCGAAACCGATTGGACGGGGCATTTCATGATTATTGAAATGTCTTTCAGGGGGGTGGGGGTGGGGGTCTTAGTTTGGGAAAAGTAAAAAATGTTTTTGACGGTCAGTTTCAAAATGTTGAAAATGACAGCTGAAGAAAATGTTGAATTTAATTTTATACAACATTTTGTTACCTGTCAAAATGAATAAAAAATGACAGTAGTGTCTCTGGCCAAGTATAAAAATATATGTATTTTGTTCCGTTTCCATATTTTCCATATTAGGTAGATAATATTTCATTTTATTCTCATAAAATCGTAATACAAAACGATAATGTAAGCAAATTTGTTTATTAATTGATTATTTTAACTAAAATGAAATTAAACAGTACTAATTTTTGTATCTTAACATTTGTGTGACTGACAGGATACCCGGGTACCCATTGCATTTTCAATTAATTGTTTTTTTTCGGTTTGTGAAATCTCAACTTTATTAAATATAGTTTGTCTATGAAGAATAAGTTTTCATCTATAACAAACCATTGTCTTATATTGTTCATGTGACATGGAATTTTTCTTCACGCACATAAAAGTTAACGAGTTAAAATTGAAATTAAGTTTTTCCAGACAAGGGATTATCTATGACAAATAATCCAAAATAAACAAAACCTTTCAAATTTTGCTAAAAATTACCCCGGTAGGTGTTTAATTGCATTCTTCAACCATATTGTAGTTACACCTTACATTCGTTTATGTATCATCCACGTGCTTTTATCTTACATTATCTTAAAAAAAGTTTTTGTTTTTTTTTTTTTTAAAGAAATTGCAGCTCTTAATGTTTTGAAATAAAGTTCAATAAATTATGAATTTAAATTCCAGAATTCTCACAAAAATCTCACAAACGGACAAGTGTTTATTGTACTGCAATTTTTTATTGTAATGCAATTAAATAATTACCAAATAGCTTCTCAGCGAAATCTAAAAGTTTTTGTCCGTTTAAGGTCGATTTGTCAAAAATGCCTCCTGGAAAATCTTAATTTCAACTTTCAATTGAAATATTTTTTCAACGTGTGAATAAGCTACGTATTTTAGAACAACTTTTTGAAAAGAGGTTGAAATTGACCTTTGCCCATATATTTAATTACGAATCTTCCAATTTCGGGGAACGTGAGAAGAAGGTCTATTTATTTGAACATTTTTCACTGGCACCATACTCTGACTGATTTTACAATTAATAGATATTTGTCTTATTAACTGGTCCGTAGGACGAGTAAAATATTGATTGTAATTGTATTAGTTATTTGTAATTAACCAAATAAATGATTGGGTGATTGATGAGAATGAATAGCAACTTTGACCCCCAGCTAATTTTTGCCAACTTATTTTTTCTAGATTCTTAACCTTCTCTCTACTTAAATTGTAGAGGTTAAAGTAAAATTAAAATCCCTAAAATACCCCAAGATGGTAAAGAATTTTCTTAAACATTGAATCGTTTTGGGTAGAAGTACATCATTCGAAAGGCACATTTCGTATAATTTTAAACCTGTTTTAAAGGTGATTATTGAAGAATCGTACGGTGAAACGTCATTGAAAAGGTAAATAATTATAGATTATATAGTGCTTTCAATGGGCTGTAAACATTTATAAGTGGTCTCTTAAATGGGCAGTGGAAATGAATAGAGCCAAAAGTTCAGACGATTATTAGAGTGGAATTGGTAATGCAATTAGCTTATCTGCCGTATTAATTTGCTTAATTATATTAAACGTTTTGTTATTACATTTTTTTTCAAAATGTCATTCGAGGTATGTAATTAATGATAGTGACAACTAAACGGCAGAGACATACATTTGCTTTTCACTTGTTTACTCACGCAAATATATTATATCGTGAACCGCGTTTACAACAATATAAAAATGTTATCTTTTGTCAAACACAATCGGAAAATGTTCGTTCGACATGCAGAAGGCAAAGAATGCGCGCAAACTTAAATTTTTTTTATTGTCACAATAAACTTTGCTCTTCAAACTCCCAGCATGTTTGCATTCGACCCAAAGACGTCCCGTCAAGTTGACTTGGTTACACAAATGATAACTTATCTTTATGTTTTTTTGCGCTAGGTTAGTGACTGTTGCGATAGACACTATCATAGTTACCAGGTGTGTTGGATTTTTTGACATGCCTAAAATGACGAGATCAAAAGCAAACGCCACATTTTCACCGCACGTAACTCAAATATTTGTTCAACCCGAGCCGATGAAATCTAAATTCTTCGAGGAGAAAATTTTATTGCAAGAAAATACGACATTGCAATGCTAGAAATAATTGTACCAAATAATGCTTCTGATTATCTAAACGAATATTCATTTTTTATTTTGAAGATAAACATACCGAAAACTAAAAATTGAGAGAAAAAGCAATGTCTGACTAAGTACGAAGAAATATTTATGTATTAGACAGACTGAACGTAAGGAAATTTGCACAGTAAAAGTTACTATAATATAAAATTATTTTTTTTAATGTATCACAGGGCAGGTTAATGTAAGACACATATTCGTTCGATTCATAAAAAATCCAACTTTAGTTCATCCAACTAAATTATTTAGTCAAAGCTAACTTAATGTTCAGTTCACGCATAATATTTTGCTTCTTCACTTATACTTAATCAGCCACACTCGTAAAGTTGACATAATCCATTTTGTTTTTTAGGAGCATAAGACGAACTAAAACGTGAAAGTTTTTCCGAAATTGGTCTATCCATTAACAAGACATCTCTTCTAGAAAATCTCCGTTCTTTCAAATACCAGGCAAAAGTCGATTTCTTCACTTGGCGCAAAGATCGATACAATGACACGCGGAATTCCGCGTCAGGTCTGAGCCCCGATCGCGTATCGAATTGGAGACAGCGCCGCGGTGCATTCGGTTTTTCAAACACCCTATACATGACACATTTCGCGTGGGTTTGTTCTCCGGTGTACGCACACGCGTAACAGAGGAGAAAGACAGGAGAAAAATGGCAGTGAAACGGTGCTGCAGGGTCACCTGTTGAACATTCCTGCCGGTCTACCTAGTTCAGACGGGGATAAGGGACATAGAGCTTGTGAGGAGCGTGTATCGCCATTTATTAAACGCACATAAATTCCGTCATCCAGCGGGACTGCGGCTATCAAAAGGTGCTTCGACGAGGCACGGGAGTGCTCGTTTTTTCGACTTTCTCTCATTAAACGCGAGCAAAGCATCGCTCCTGAAACTGAAATACGATGCGGCCCCTGGACGCGTCGCTTTCTTGAATTGCAAATCGATTGTAAATTACGCCCGGGTTCGTTCGCACGCAAATTAACACTTGCCTAAGATGGGACCAGCTGTTTTGGTTCCGGCTCGAACGAGTCGGATTCTTTTGACCAAATGCTTTGGGCTAAACTATTTGGAAGTTAGGTATTTGCAGTGCTGGGGAAGTTTATTTCATTAAAAAATGAAATTACTAAAAAAGATTTTAGTAATGCAGACAGATTGTAGGGTAACTGTCCAACAATTAGGGGTGATGTTTAAAGAAAATGTTGATTGGTTAGAAAAAAGTACTCTCAGGAATAAGGTTAGTGAGAACAAAATTAATTAAGTCTCAGATTCTGCACTTGTAGGAGAATGTCTGGATAACACAATTTTGAATATCTTGAAACGTCTTTAATAGTGATGAAATCTTGGAGTTTTTCTTCATTAACATTACGTTAAATTAATTATTCATAATATTTTATTAACAATATCTCTAACTCTTTTGTTGCAGTACTTAAACCTGACCTTAACGAAGTATTTTCTTCAGTTTAGCAACCTTAGGTTTCATCTTCAGTTCAGAACCTGCTAGACCTCAACATTGATCGAATGTTTCATCTTCATAGTTCCCATTCCACCCCCAGATTTGTTCATACAAACCCTTCTCTCCAAATAAAACCTCACTCAGTTCCCTACTCAGACCTTACAACCATTTCCTTCACTTTACTCAAATATCCTCAACCCTATCTTCTCTCAGTTCTTGCCGACAGCCGTCAATCAAACTACCAACCAAAGCTTTGCCCGGACCGCGCTTCAAATTTGCCCAGCTAAATAATTGCCAGCCAATCGACACCTCGTGGGTTCCCCTCATCGTTTGCCGAAAGTTCGTCCATTCATTGCACGGCGATATCAGTGATTGGCACGGGGACCGGCCAGCCGAGATCCGGCGCGTCAGATAATTGCGGACAAACAGTCGCAACCCGGAGTGCGCTTGGCGTGCGCGTGCGCGGCAATTAATGTTGACTTTGACAACGGCGAGGCGGTTTTTTGGCATGTCCGCCGCCCGGACGGGAAAACGCTCGGCGCTAGGACGCGGCACGGGGCAGAGGCGCGCGCGGCACGCGCGAGCCACGTGCCGCGCCACGCGTGTTTCGCCGGAACCGTGAGATTTGTTGCACACCTTAGATGCAATTAGCAGGGCGTTGATTCGGGGCCGATTGACACACGATAAAAACGAGTGCACGAAATTACACCCACTTGGACAAATTATTTCAGCATTTGAACCCAATGTTTAGGGTTTTAATTTGGTAACAATTGGGAAATAGTTTGGTATGGCAAAGAAGTTGGTAAAGGTCACAGTAGAAGTGTCGAATATGTTCTTTGTTTTGGCTGAAATGATTTATAATAGGCATAATCATATGGGTAAAATAGTCAGGATTATGATTAGTTCGAGGAAAGTTTGGTTAGTGCTGCGTTAAGTAAATCGTCAGGTTCAGTCCAATAAGCATTTGGGCAAGTTAATCTCGCATTTTTCTTAGTAATGCGATGATAAATGTAGATAGTTTTAGGATGCATCAAATACACCTCTTATGCTGATATAACCTTGAAAAATCACCTGAAATAACAACCAAAATACATTGGTTGGTTTCAGCAGAAATTTGATGTTTTTTCAAAGTCAAGGTCGATTGAATATACAACATTTTTTAACTGAAAAAATCCGTCACATGACTTAGTTTTATAGTTTTCATTAGCTTATCATGTCAGCAATGCTGGATTTTCATGTTATGACCACATGCTTTTTAAGACTGTAGCATAATAATTTTGCAGACTTGTAACGGTTTCAGACCAGTCCTGTGATTGTCCCAGGACTAGTCTTGTTCATAGCACAATTTTTTTTACATATGATTATACCAAGTCTTAACCTGCAAATTTGACAGGAAATTTGCAGGTTAAGATTCACTGAAAAAAAGTCGATCCCTCAAGCATTATACCAAAAAAGTGAAAACGTGGGATTCGATGCAGAGAATAGAATGTAATTTTAAAGCAGTATTCTGGAAAATTACAAGGGTTGCAGAAAATTATTAGAAGAAACGTGGAATAGCTTTTAGCACTGTGTTTTGAAGGACAGTAGATAAACATTAGGCGCGAAAGCAGAAAAAACAATCTGAATTTATCTTTCTTATTTCCAGTGTTTACATACTTAGGACCTTCAGTACAGTAGAGCTTCTGTTTACTACTTTTGCTCTTCGTTATGCTTAACTTAATCACAAGAGATTTTAAACAAATGAAGTTTGAATTAATAATTTCGGGCCAACAGATGATTTTTTTGTTTCCGAGTTTATCTACAGACAATTAAATGTACTAAAAAGCTGACCAAAATATCATTCTGCAATGAAACCAACATTTCTTGAAACATATTAATGTACTTAATATACTTATACTTGTTTATTTATATAAATATTTACACATTTACTTATTTATAACATATTAACTTTACCCATCGGCTCGACGTCACCTTAAAATGAAATGTTACCCAAAGTTACTAGAACTAGTGTTTTTTATTACATAGTTAAACCACTACATTTTCACTTGAAACTAAATCACTAAATTTTCTTACTCTGGGAGAATACGATGAAAAACTGCTTGTTGAAACAAATGTTTTTGTTATATATTTTTTGTTAACGAATGTACCGTTTTCGAAGCAGGCAAACAAACGTGTTACATTAATAAGTAAAATGTATTAATCACGTTTCAAGAATATTTAAAAATCATTTTTAATTAGATATTCAATATTACGTCCATAATTAGAAATACCTTAACTCCGTGGCAGCAGACTGGATATTTTGCCTTAAGGTTAATTCCCGATGCTACTGTTCCAGTATTTTTGTTTTTCTCATGTAGCTGATCAATAATTATAGATCGTAACAATTTTCCCAAAGTGCCCTTAACCATCGTTATTTCGTGGGATCGAGCAGTTTCAAACCTTGGTACGGGCCATTGTCATACAAAACGTCTCGTTTTCGGTAGAAACATGACGCGCTTGGTGGTCTAAAAATAGTCTGCCGGGGACGCGGAGCTCTCGTTCGCTAAGTGCAGTGCGATTTGATTAAACGGAATCCACGCACTTAAGATGGCTTGATCTTGATACGGATTTTTGAGTGAACTTTGTGAAATGTGGGTGAGGCGATTTGGGTGTATGCAGTGGGAAGTTGACTCTTGGACAAGTTTGACTTATGGCAAGAATCGTGCTTTCATGATTGCTGATCTCTTGGCAGAAAAAAAATTATTTTCCTACAAATACATTTTGTATCGACATATTTATTATATAAAGCATGCGAACAATAATTTCACATTCATTCTTCATTCTTGAAGTTCTTATATTTTTATAAAATGAAGAATATCGCGTGCAGAAGGATTTAACAAAAATTATGGTTCCTATTTGACTGTGTTTTTGGGCGAATGATAAATGTGTAGGATGGACTGTTTTGAGAAACAATTTGTAGTCGTTTGACGTGATTAATCACGTGAAACGGTACTTGGACTATTGGGAAGCATTGTCGAAGTTTGATGTTGCTTTTGTACGATTTGAAGAACAATTAATTATGTAACAGAACATGTGGTTTCGGCTTTCAAGCGAACTTTTTGGCCTCGCGGGAGGTTCACAATCGCCTTACAGAAGATGTGGTGTAATCAGTGTATAATCTGGTCAAGTTACAAGGTCAACGTTGTGAGACTCATCTCGAAGGAGTCAGAGAATGAGAGAAAAAAGGGATAAGAAATGTATATCGATGTAATTATGTTAATTAAATGAGTTTGCGAAAAGAAGGGACGGAAAAGAGCCGTGTAATAGTGTGCAATTTCGAAAAACAGTTGCGCGTTGAAATATAGAGGAGATTGATCAAAGTACTAAAAACAAATACGGAATTGTTTCTTTTTACTGCAATGACAGTTATTGAAGAGGTCTTGATCGTATGGTGTATGTAATCAAATATATTAAGCATATAAAACATTTAGAAATGCGAGGTATAAATAAAAGGCGGTAATGTGCGCTGCCGGTTTCCTTTGCCTCGTATATGAGATTGTACTGCGAGTATCGAGGCGCGCATGAAATGTTTATAACGGATTTTTATGATGTGTAAAAGCCTGTGTACTCAATTATGGTATCATAATGCGTCGAACAACATTATTTCTGTGAAGAAGTAAGTCAATCGACTTTTTGTTGTAATTTAATACTCGCTGACAAAATAATTGAGCAATAATCATTTTCTTTTATTAAAATAAATGGGAGAAAGTTTTCTTATATAAATGTGAATGTATACCGCAATGTTTTTAAGTATAAAGTTGTTTGCATTTTGTTAAAAGAGAACCGTTCTAATAAATAACCTCGAAAAACAGATGAAATTCGAAAAATTCGAAACTCGTAGCAGTTACTGGAAGTAAATAAGTCGTTTTCTGTAATAAATTAGAAAATTAGTTCAATAATGTTTTAAAGTAAAGCAAAGACTTGGATTTCATTAGGGCTTTATTCAGTAACGCATAAATACATTACAATATATCAGCAATTCAATTGTTCGAATATAATGCAACAATTTAATTTGGACCGAATTTGAATACAGGGGTTTAAGCATCACATATAATGCTTTTCGGTTGATTCAATAGTTGATGTAAATAATTAATTTCTGACGAGGTAATTTCACCACGCTGATACAGGATCGCGTCGATTATATTATTACATTTGAGGGAAAAAGCCCGTTTCATGTATTTTAATACAATTGTGGTTTATAATCATACATTAATAATTTATCATATCAGGAATAACATTATCCTTACTGAATCCAGTAATTTACTGTTAACTGCTCAGCTAAAATAACCATTCGAAAATTACAGTTGATGTAACGAAAAACCAGATTCATACCCGAACTCTAATTATGGTAAAAGTCGATTCAATTATACTTCAAGTATCCAAAAACGCTGAAATTGACCGCTTACAAATGCAAAATTCCACCTGCAGAGAATTTCCTCACTACCTATTACCGTTCTGGTAAAGTGGGTCATTCATATTTTTCCATCAAAGTGCCATACGCCGTAACCACCTCGCAAACAATCGCACATCCTCGCTTAGCGATTTTCCTAAACATCGCATCCAATAGTACTAAAAAACACGGCCAAACCGCCGTTCAACTTTCCCCGATACCCGTTTGACCACGTATTACCCACTGAACACGACCTGCGGCAAATTCGATCCGTAAACTGAAAATACCCGAATCTCCCGGCACCGTCGAAGAATTGTTTTCAAACCGTTTGAAACCCACAACCTCAAACCATCCGACTCTTTAAGTCAGCGACACTTCGTTCCCGATAATCCCTTTAACACCGATTCACCTCCAAAAAACGTTTTCCCCAGTCATCTTTAAATTTGCTCCTAAATGGTATGCAAACTAAAAACGTCCTGTTAACACAGCGGGCTTACACAGAAACCAATTTGTAATCTAAATTACGATACTAACGGTGGCATAAATAATTTGAATCTAGATTAGTGCAATGTAATTAACTGTAAAATCTTGAAGGTACTGAAATTGTTACCGCAATTTAAAACATATTTACACTTCAATAAGAAAATAATTT
>JABFPB010004396.1:0-14992 GCA_022817645.1 Ceratoteleas bidentatus | reverse complement strand
TGACTAGTCAAGCTATTTTAGCGGAACTGGAATTGCTTGACGAGTCAAGCCAAAACTGCTTGACGGTTCGGCTAAAATGGCTGGTTTTATTTTCAGTGTATATATTAGATTTCCTTGTAAGTAAAATTTGTAATCATGTTATGCTAGTGACAACAAGTTTCCTTGTATATCGGGGTTTTCTTTGCAATCTAATTTGTAATCAAAATTACAAATTACGGTTGAGTAAATGTGAAATTATATATTTTTTGAATGAAGCTAATGGTAAAATTCATCTGCCCCAGAGAAACTTTTCGTCAACAATAAATAATTGTTCGCGATATTCATTGCAAACTGAGTAAAACGGACTTTTGTAATTGTAGGGAAATGTGAAATATACAAACATATTTTTTGGTAGATTAAAAAAGTTAGTTTTCACAAACAGTTTTTTCCCCATCTTTTATGAAGTAGTTGAAACCATAATTTGTAAGTGTTATTTAATTAAAATTTAAAAATTAAGTTCGAATTTAAAAAGTGAGTTTCTTCACCTTGTCTTTCTTCTGATTCGTGTCCAGTTCTGAAGCAGAATTTAATTTTGTGTACGATGGAAATCGTGGACGATTATCTTCTAGTTTTTTCTCAATTTCTTCTTTAGTTTCTGAAAATTGACAAATATATTAGTATTATGAATACATTTCTATTGCAGGACATGGCCTTATAGCACAGTTACAAGATAAATTTCTGTATACATTTATCCATACAATGAAGAAAAGAAATAACTTTTACGGAAACAAAACTCGACATTTGATTGAAACTCAAACTGAACAGTAAGGAATTTTGAAAAATTAAACACAAATAACATACCAGCCGGATTAGTTAGGCTACAGGAATAAATTTTTCCATCGTCCCATCGCACATTGAATCTCTTATCATTTATTGCTGATTCATCTAAATGAATTACTTGGGATTCATGTATAATCCCTTGCTGAGAAGAGTCCTTCTTCTTCGCTAAAAAGTACATTTTCGCCGTAATCCAATCTCTGAAATGTTTATCGCTGACAACTATATATCGCATAAATCGATAACGAATTCAAACGAAAGAACGCCGAGTTTGAGAACATGACGTTTACATGGAGTCGCCCTGTCATGTTTTGCATAATTACAGCTACTATTAACTAATTGTTCCACTAATTGGGCCACTATGTACTAATGCTCCGAATGTGTTTTGAGTCAGCGAAGCAGACTAGTGCGCACCGAAAAAATCGCAGGTAAACGTTTACCAGAATAATTTGGTAATCGTTACCAAATCCAAAATAAAATAACTGTCAGCCCATTTGTTTTACATTAGGACGCGCGCGCGATCGACATATTTATCATTAAAAATATTCTCCTACCTGCACAAAAACTTCATTTTTGATGCAGGTAAGACAACAAATTTCGTTTGCATTTCGGACGTAATAACCTACTTTGCGCCCTTGGTATGAAATGTACTATTTTTACAGAGATATCGTATTGGAGGTATCCTTCATTCAAATGCAACCATGAAGAATGATGAAGTTTCTGACGATGCACAGGGTACTAAACCTTACAAGACACTGTACAATGATGTCAAGAAGGAAATGCCTGCTATGCATAGGCGTTCCCAAAGCAGATGGAATAATAGGATATTAAGTGGTTAGGATTTTACACTTTTTCAATCCATAAAAATGATATTTTCGTCACACATGCACGTAAAGTCGAACTTTACTCCCTGAATTTAGGGAGCAAAACTAAACTTTACTCCCTCGGGAGTAAAACATTCCCTCGGGAGTAAAGCTGCGCTTTACTCCCTCGGAAAGCGTTTTACTCCCTAGGGAGTAAAGTTTAGTTTTTCTCCCGCAATTTCAGGGAGTAAAACTCGACCTCTACTTGCATGTGTAACGAAAAATATCGTTGTAACCTCGGGGAGTAAAACTCCGTTTTACTCCCTTGGTTAAAAATATACTATTAAATAAGCAATTTAGTTGAATCATTCCACAGAGTATTGCACACAGAAAAATATGTTGAAGTGCCACCCTTTCCATCGTTTGTAATGTAAATCGTTTTAATACGCTTTTTTTACATACACACACGGTACAAAGTTTGCACTTGAAATGACAGCGCTTAGTATAACGATGAAACACGAGGTAACTTAAACTCTCCATTACACGCAAACTAAGATCTATGCGCTGCCAATAATGCTGGTATTCCAGAGTGCGAATATTTGAAACAACAGAAAACTATCTCTACATTAACCTTACATATGCTTTCGCCAGACACGAGTATGCCTGGCATAGGCATTTTACTATGCCACGCGACATTTCACAGATCGGGACCCAAGATGGAACCCTGTGGAGCGCCGGAGCTCAGTTGCCGGGTACGTTGTCCTTCTCCAGTGTTGTACACGAGGGTGCGGTTCTGAATGTCTATCGGAGGGAATGGAGAGCATCGCTCCAGCTCATGCACTGTAAAGTCAGTTCTGTAAAATTACGTGATATATCATGTAATTCAGTAACATTTAACGAAATTTTACGTGAAAAAACGTGGAGTTTTATTTGAAAAATGTAAAATTCCGATTAGTATATCGGAATATTTTGAGGGTTATGTTTCCCTAATGCTATCAAACTGACATGATTATGTGTTATCAATCAACATAATCTTCAAAATTGTTAATTGAAATAAACTTTAATTTATATTTGTCTTAAAAAAATAACAGATCGCCGAAACGCGAATGCCAATCGATCGCCGCTAAAATTCGACGGTTCTTTTGTTCGAACTCGTAAGCAGTTTATATTACGTAAAATGTTGCGATTTAAGGTAGTACTATCACTAAAGCAATTTTTCAAGAATGAGCTAGAAATTTGTATAACTATTAATCAAGTTACACGGCGTTAAAATGATTAATAGTTAAGGGCTCGAACATCCAGGTGTCGTCCCCTTACACTGTAGCACTCTTAAAACAATCTTTTCGTAACTGATGTTCATGCGCAAAATTCGATTTTGCGCACGGCCACATGTTACGAAAAAAAAAAATCCTTTCATTATGAAACGATTCCTTTCATGATGAAATAGTATATTTCGATATAAGGGCGCTTGCGCTCGTGCATTGAACGACATTTTTCGTAACATGTTTCGTAACAAAACTAAAACCTTTCATAATTAAGGTTCTAGAGAGTATATTCCACATATACTCTCTAGATATTCTGCGATATTTTGAGAACATATCGCACCTGTTGAGCCAATCATAGGTCATCTAACTAGAAGTTATCCTATGATAACATCGATTGGACTCCACAAATTTCGAGTATCGCGAAACGATTCCTCCTGAAGCCTTCTGAAAGTTTCTGAATATCACTAAAAAACGAAAAAGTCACTTACAAAACGCCAAATATCATTGAATGTCAATGGGTAATACTTGAATATCATCGAACATCCCCATTGTACCATCGAATATCGCAAAATGTCGATCATACCACAGCATTAGCGTAAAAATATGACGTTCGAAGGATATTAAGGGATCATTTATTCATAATATCCTTCCATCGGAACCCTAGCGAAATCGCGTTTGTCACTTTGGCTGTGAAAAAGACGGAGTCCCGCGTTTCGCGTTATGTAGTTGGCCGCACATCTCCTTTTGTAAGCGCCAAATGTATAATTTATTTATAATGGGTCGCGCGCATCACGTGCACCTGCACCAGGTTTTCTCTCGAAGATAATTTATGTCGCGAGCGAACAAAAATTCAATGTCACGAAAAATCGCGCGCGGAATAAATTATTGCACAATTACAGTATGATCGGACGGTTGATAATGCCCGCGCGGCAGAAGTTACTCGCCGAATGAATAGCGCGCGTGATTGAGCGGAAATTTCAATATTGTTTCGCAGATGTTTCTTAATATCCGCGATAAAAAGTCGCAAGTGTAAATCAGGATAATTAATCAGAAAATGATTCGCGAAAAGGAAATCTCAAGATTCACATGCGCTGCGATTTTTCAATATTATTGTCTCGTAAATTTTGCTGCAAGTTATGCAAGAAGTTGGTGTCTGAAATTATTACCGTATACATTACTTTACCGCCCTCAGAAAAGTTTTTAACTATAGTTTTACGGTCAGCCAATCGTAACGATAGACCCGATATTGGCCCAACGTTGGCTGCCGAGATCGGATCAATATCGAATCGTCACAATGTTTTCATACACTCTTAGAAATTATGTTTTCGTTACAAGAGGATTGTCTTCCTGATTTTTCTACTGATAATCCAGCTGTGACAGTCGGATTTTCAGGTTACGCACAATCAACTGTTGACGCTGGGCTGCGCGCGCAGGTCACAAAGGTTAGTTCGGCGTGTATCAACTGGAAATTTTTCCTGTGACAGGAGGATTCCGGCGGATGGAAAAGATTTATCTGTCGCATCCGGACATCAGCTTAACAAAATATTGACAAGAATATCCATCTGTAGCAGCCGGATTCCGACAGTATCAAATCGATATTTTTAAGAGTGTATCCAACGCTGGCCCACGGTCAATGTCATTGATTAGCCTATCGAAAATGTCACCGGTGGGTCGGTCGAGGACCAATGCTGGGCTGACGTTTGGCTAACAATCGGTGCCGTTCCTTAGCCAATGAAAAACCTCACCGCTGGGCCGACCGTGGGCCAAATGGAACTCGGTTATCATTTGGCCCAATCTGGAACGCTAATGGTTGAAAAACGAAACTGGACCAACGGTTGGGCCAACCGTGTTCCGCCTTTTCGCCAACTGTCAGTAGTCAGACTAATGACATGATTTTTTACTCTTGTATACAAAAACGTCAACTTTTTAACCACGAAATCGGGCTGACGTTTGCAAACGAAGTTTGGCAGGCCGAAATTAGCGAATTACATATTTAGCGAATTACTTCATTGGGGCCAGTAGTAGGCCAGTGGTTAGCCCGCGTTTCATTTCGATATTGGGCGATATTTTGGCCCACTCTTGGATTGAATGTTAACGGTCGGCAAACGACAGAGTTTTCTATACGTAGGCTATACGCTTAAATGTACAAGATGTCTGATTTCGATTTCGAGCGATTGATAGATTTGACTGTAAAAATGATATTAAAGTGTTTTATTTCAAAAATTCATTTTCCATTTCAAATATTAAACATTTCGAATTTCAACTGTTTAATGTTCCATGTAATATGATAACGAAGAGACAATAGACGTAATATGATCATAATGCGTGCGTATTCAAAGCCAATAATCGCCGAAACGCTTTTATCCTTTCGCGGTATTTAACGCCGTTTGATTACAACAGTCAATGAAACTCACGTGGATAAAAATAAAATATGCGCACGAGTCGTGTTCCCTCTTTGAGCCGGTTGTGTAATAGGCCTCTGGCATAGCTCAAGATATCACGGGCCAGCGGCCGCGAAGAAATATCGTCGATAAAATTTGTGTTTGAAATTGATTTTTACTGTACCCAACAAGCTTGCTTTATTTGTGCGAAATACACGAAGATTTTTGCGACCGATAACGAATCATCGATTTCGTGTTGTTGGTGAATGCAGGTTCATCCATGCGAAATAAATTAACTGAAATACAATTTGCTAATCTCTTATCGTCCAGGTTATATTACGCTTCTAATCCTTTCATAATTTTACAATTATGAAAAATAGTGGAAAAAAATGTAGATTCGGTCTGACCACCGGATTATTGCCAGACTATATATATTATGCACTAGACTATTGTCAGACTACAGCCAGACTGTGTTTTGTTTAGCAACAGTCTGGATTAGGCCCAGGTCATGAACGTTTGCTAGACTGTTTCTAGATTAGAAGGAGTCTGGATTCAGTCTGGCGACAGTCTGGATAACAGACTTGCACACGATCATGACCCGGACTTAATCCAGATGTTACCAGTCTAAAAACAGTCTGATTGTAGTCTGGCAGTAGTATGGATACCGTCTGGGTCTAGTCTGGCAATTGTCCAGTGGCCAAACCGAATCCAGAATTTTTTTCACGCGGGTTATTTTGTTTGAATTGAATGGTTTGCTTTTTGAAGATATTTGAATTTTTACAAATAAAACACAATAACTTTCCGAAAAGTGTAACCTTTTGCTCAGTATACGTAACATTGTGCAAGCGATTTACATACAGAATAATCCGCTGTATTGTGAGAACAATTGTCGCGATAAATGCTATGTTGTATTTTTCAAGTCAAAGGAGAAAAACATGTTGCTCGTGTTTAGTTGAAGATTATTAATGTTGAAATGCTCGTTAAAACGAAGTAACGACTTCAACGACAAAACCTAAATGATGTGTATTAATACTCGGTTTGTAACGAAAAGCAGCGATTCGTCGTGTGTATATAATAAGTACGCATAATACAAGGAATTGCGCTTTAAAAAATCGTGTCAGAGCATGATTAACTCATTTCATCAACGAAATTCAATAATTGCGCGGAAAATTCGTCCAACTTCACGTTTATCCTTTGATTTTCATTGTTCATACATTACGAGTCGTAAATAGATAACTTCGTCTGTTTCATTTCTCTTAAATTTACGACGGGTTTGTTGTTGTATGACCGTAGCAAAGTCGCATCACTTGAATAATTTTACGCGTAAGCTGTCTGCAAAAACAAATGTTTCGTTGAGAATTTATATACCTCAAGATAATTACACTGTAGAAAGACTGAATTTGAAATAATTAAAGGCTTGAAAATAACGCGAAAGGGCTTTTAGACCAAACATTTTTGTTTTCCACTTTACCTTTCGACAACATAATTTGAATGCTTTTCACGAAAAACTGCTACTCAAATTTCGTGCAAAGAATGCCGAATCCTCCCACGGCGATAAACTAAACAATTTTCCGTGAAAAAAAATTTCGCGCAGCGTTGACCGCGGCAAACTCTTCTAATAAAAGTCGGACTATTGTGCGCGAAGATCGATGAATCACGCGCGCATCGATTTTGAATATATTCGCGCTGCTTTTGATATACGATATCCCATTGAGTGCATTGTGTCGATAATGAACCTAAATTCTATGCTACTGGAACGCATTCTTCCCAAGCGCTTTTTTAATCTCAAATTATAAAACACCTTTGCGTATTATTTTACTACTCCAGCGACTTAACGTCCGTAGTCGAAGTCGTCGTGTTTGCTAATTATAAGGTAACAAAAGAACGTTGTTATCGTTACCATATACTTTGCCTATGCCCCTCGTGCCCTGCCCCATAATGATATTATTCTTATTATCGCTGGCTGCGAGTGGCTGTTAAAGCCGCGTGACTTCTTGTGAGTCTTCAACGACTCGACCGTGGAATGAAACATGATTAGACGTTATCAGGACGGGTCCTCCATCTTCCCCAGTCGCCAACATTAAAACCCCACTAATCATTCGGCTAATTTGTTTACCGATTCGCCGTGATATTTGCGGTTCGATTGCGCGAAAATATCGTCTGGTTTTCGCGTCACGTAGCGCGCGGCTGTGCTACTTAAACGCGAAGGCAAATTTCACGCGCAAAAAGTATCCCGATTTAATGCACTCGAAGGAAGTTGGGAAAACAAAATTGCGTCTAATTTAATTTCATTTAGTCCGGTGCTGGTAAATGTGGGGCGATTTTATTTAATTTCTCCGCGTTAGTCGAGACGCGCCGTTGAAAAAGTGCATTTAAAAGTTGCGCGCGCGCCGGTATTAAGGTAAATTAATATTCCGCGAGATTAAGGGTATCCTTGAGGCTTCGGGCGCCGAGCATTAAGGTTGCGTTAGAATTATTGGGCTCGAGTGATCTTTTAATGTGAGCGGCGATAAAGCGATTAAAACACGAACGCAATTTTATCTTGTAATGCGGCCGGAGGAACAAAACATTTTATTTGACGAAGGAAGTACTTTAAGGAATATCATGCGACCATAATGTGGGGTTTAAGACATGGTGATTGAGAAGTTCAAAGTTTCTTTAACTGATCTAGTTGTTTTGACTTCATTCAGTGATGTTTAAATCATTTAACGGTTGGTTAAAATAAATTATTAATGAATGGAATTTCATAGATTTTCAGTACAAATAAGCATATCTTGATATTTTGCGGCATTGTACAGATATTCTGTTATGTTTCATCAATGCTTTGAAATAGTGAACGGATGTCTAATATTATTACATCGAAATGTGAAACAATTCTACATCCAAACTACTCATTTTTTTAAATATATGTTAACGATGAATAAATAAAGGTAGTCCACAATCAATCCATTGTTCGTGTTTTCATTCCCTTCTTTTCTATTGATAGTTGCATATACGCATCACATTAAAACAGATTTACTCATCGAAATACATGCGCAAAAAGTACTGCATGCCCGGACCACTTTTCAAAGGTTGGTCTGACCATAGCCTCGTTCGCACCACTTACACCGCCGCGAACGAGCCAACGCCGCGTTTCCGCCAATTTCGCCGTGAAGTTGAAATCAAAACACAAAATCGATACCGTAATTGCGCCATTACCGTTGTAACCGAAGTGTTGCCCGGCACTGTGACAAAGTGGGCGACCCTTTAAAAATTAAAAATGTCTTCCGTCCCTGTCGGTTTCATTGGCACGATGGTCAGAGCGCGGCGATAATAGCGAGGTTTGCAACCGGGAAAAGCTTCGAAAAGGTCGCGCGCGCGTGCCGCCAGCGCCACGGTACACAAAGATTAAACGCCGGCGAAAATTAGATTGCAAGCCCGAACAAACGTGCCACAGTGCGCCGCGACCGGCACACCAATGCTGCGAATCGTGTTTGCGCGCGTGCAACGATTGAAGCACGCTTCAAAATAAAGTAATAAATATCCTGAGAAGCCGGGTTGTTTCTTGGGTGGTATTTTTTTATAAGGGAAGCTGGTGGGGGCTGTTTGGCTTTTAATTTCTGATATTTGCAGCATGAAATGGGTTAAACGGCTCTATCGAGAGCACTGAATTTTTTATGGTTGCGTTGCAGCGGCGCGGGAGGCTGTGTACACTATGGACATCAATATAGCCGGTTGTTTTGGAACAAGGTTTATAAACTCGCACGGCTCATTTCCAGTCAATACATTTATCTGTATTTATATATACATTTGTGCGGGGCTCGATCGAATAATGAAATGAGAAGCCGGGTAACAAACAGTGCATTCGTTTTACGTTTCGCTGAAGTTTGAACGGTGCGTGCTTCGTTTGTGTAATTTTGTAACTTAGCGCCGATTGGTCATAGCAACTTAGTTTTTTAAATAAATTGCAACAGTGTGGATGATATTATTTTTGTAAAAATTATTTTCAATTCGGAAAGCTTCTTTTGCATATACATTCAAATTTAAGAGAGACAATTTTTACATTTTTTTAATTGAATATTGGTTTATTCGAAGGTCGGTGATAAAAATAAATGTCAGTCATGAAATGTGAAATCAACTAATTTCGATTACTTCCTTGATCCTTTTCAGTGAAAGAACAGTTTTTGTATTTTATCTACGAAATTTATAATTTGAATCAAATAAAAAATATCACTTGAAAAAAATAAATTTTGTTTAAAATAAATAAATTAAAAATGTTTGAACCAGGGCTTTATGGAATTGAATTTTAAACTAGGACGTTGTGGAATCGGCTTTTTCAACTGGGGCTTTATAGAATCGGCTTTTTGAACTGGGGCGTTATAGAACCGGCTTTTGGAACTGAGGCGTTATAGAACCGGCTTTTTGAACTGGGGCGTTATTGATTGGAGACGCCGACATGTCTGATGTGGTTTGCCACGTCACACACATTTCTACTAGGGGATCGGAACTATTTTCACTATGTTCAGCTAAATTTTTTTTTAATTATAGGTGAGACCGGGGCTAAGTAGGCACCGGGGCTTGCGCGGGCTATTGCAGTTTTACTTCGAAATATTAATTTTATGAAATCACTATTCATATCATGTCAATTTATATGAGCTTAACACCGATGGAGTTTGTTTAGGTTACAATACGTATTTTGGATTATATGAATGAGAACTTGTTTACCGACTCCGAAACCTAGCTTTCGCGCACTCAGGAAATTTGGGTTTACTTGTGTCAGTTTCAATTAACGATTGTGACAGTAAGTCTTTTCTATCGAGCCAGAGCTGAGCGAGCAATGTGCTTGATTTTTTGATTAGGAAAAATAGTCCGAAATTTTAAGCGTAAAACCAAAGTTGTGGATAAAAATCTGTTAATAAACTGCAACAGTGAGGATGATATTATTTTTGTAAAAATTATTTTCAATTCGGAAAGCTTCTTTTGCATATATATTCAAATTTAAGACAGACAATTTTTACATTTTTTTAATTGAATATTGGTTTATTAAGTACGCATAATGCAAGGAATTGCGCTTAAAAAATCGTACATTTCCATACAGATGGAGATGTGTTTGTTTTTTGCAGTAAGCCTAACATTACTGTCTAGCAAATGCACCTTTGAACTTAACGTATGTTTCTGATTGAATGAGTTTATGCAAATGTTGTGGGCAAAGTAAAATGTTCCGTTCAGAAGAATTATTTCCCCGTAGTTGAAAAGAAATTGCAAATTGTCCTTTGTACTAAACTCCTAAACTCCATTGCACTAATTATAACCCTAGAACAACAGATTGGGAACAAATAACCCCAGAGAAAGAGAAAATGGGGTTATGATCTCTAGTGCGGAAAAGGTCTATTTATTTGCGCGGAATCGGGCCATTCCATTGTGCGGAAAAGACCTATGAATTATAGGCAATGTGCGGAAAAGGGCAACTCCGATTTTTAGAGCGGCCTACCCTAGCAGAAATCTGGCTAGTGGTACTTGTGACACTCGCGAGGCGCTAGCGAGGCGGTGGCGAGGCGCTAGCGAGGAGGTGAGGCGTTAGCGAGGCACTAGACGCAATTTCTACTAGGGTATTATTGTGTGTTACATTTGATATATACAAAATATACAAATATTGTCATACTGTGCAATAAAAATGTAGATATGTGATTTATAATGATAAATAACAAATCTATGAATTTCATCCTTGGTGAAAAAATCAATCTGGATTCGGTGTGGCCACACATACTATTGCCAGATTGTATCCAGGCTGTTTCCAGATTGTACCCAGATTACAACCAAACTCTTTTTAGTCTGGATATAGTCTGGGCCAGAGCACATGCCAGACTATATCCAAACTCATTTCAGTCTGGATATAATCTGGCATCAATCTGGATAAAGTCTGGCATGTGTCCTGGCCCAGATAATATCCAGACTAAAAAGAGCCTGGATGTAGTCTGGATACAGTCTGGAAACATTCTAGATGCAATCTGGTACCAAACCGAATCCAGATTGATTTTTGTCCATGCGGAATGTGTACGATGCATTTATATGTTTCACCTACAAACACGAGTGACCATTTAGCCCCGGCATATTTGAAATGACTGTATTTGTGTTGAATTAATTTTTTATTTATACTGTTAAAACTAATCTGCGCGAGACTACCATTCTTTATGTATTTTCTAACGACGGATTCACTCTTTCAAAAACATGTATAATCTTCACAAAAACTCTTTCTGTTAATATTTAAATTAGCAAAATGCAAATTGGTGCCCCACTTAGTCTCGATCTGCCCTAAATATAAACTAAATTGCGTATTTATAATTTACTTACATTCTCTTAATGCAATGAAGTTTGTTTTAATTGTAATTTAGTTTCTGTGAAAAATGAAACATACAATTTAAAACACAGTGAAAATTGTTCCGATCCAGATGGCGTGACGATCGATGTCAAATCCCAATCAATCTCTGCATTATATCATCGCTGCACGTTTTTTCCGAAACAGAACATTCCATACAGGTTTACTCAACGTTGAAATGTCACTTATAGAAATTAACCTAACCTTCGATACGTGTGGTTTTAATATTGAGTACTCTCAGAAAAATAATGTTCCAAATAAATTCACTTTACCATAAATAAATATTTTATTTTAAGTGGTATCAAATTAATGATTTACTTGGGATAAATAATTTATTTTAAGTGGTATAAATAAATCTTTATTTGTAGCAAATAAATATATATATTTGCAGCAAATAAATGTACTTCCTTACATCAAATAAAGATTTATTGGTTCCAAATAAATCTCCGATCAGCGCAACTAAATATGTCCAAATAAATGTTTTTATTTGAGACAACTAAATTAATTTTCTGGGATCCGGACAATTATTCGAAAATCAATTGTTCGAAACTCATCTGTTTCAAACTCATTTATTCGAAAACTCATTTGTTCGAAACTCATTTGATCGAAAATTGTTGTTCGAAAGTTAATTAAGAACTTGTTCTAAAATTTGATGTAATTTTATAAGCGGGATGGCATAACAAACTCACTTAGTTTGGTTTGTCTGCAGATGCTGCAAATTTTAATGTTGTCAGCTTGCTGATGACACTACAATGCAGCATCTTTAGTGTTGCAAATTTTAGTGTTATCAGCTTACTGACGACACTACAATGCAGCATCTGAAGAAAAACAAAACTAAGTGAGTTTCTAGTTTCGCCGAACAAATAAGTGTAAGTAAGCACGGGCACGCGTGCTTGTTTTATCAGTGTTATTTTGATCAGCATATTTTTTTGTGAATTCGTGTTTTCTTCGATCGGATGAGTTTGTAATGCATTTGATGTAATTTTATGCTGCAAAACAAAATTACGTGCGTTTGTTATAATATTCCACTTATAAAATTACATCAAATTTTATAACAAGTTCTTAATTAACTTTCGAACAAAAATTTTAAATCAAATGAGTTTCGAACAAATGAGTTTCGAACAAATCAGTTTTCGAACAAATGAGTTTCGAACAAATGAGTTCCGAACAATTGATTTTCGAATTAATATTACCGAATTAATTTTCGAATTAATATTAGACATATTTCTAAAAATATGTCAACAAAATTGATCCAGATACGATGTTATTCTGTGGAGTCAATATTAACTCATTGAACCACAAGTGGCTCGAGGAATCTCGGTGTGACTAGTGAAGAACTTGGCGTGGGAATAGTGCGCATGTGTTAGAACTTGCATTTGAAATGCGTTGAGGGGCGTTGCCTAACGTTTGTTTGTGTTGCCTCGAAGACGTTGGGAGGGGATAAGGAAGGTGCCTAAATCAGTGAAGGTGATGTCGAAGGCGAGGAGCAAGTTTGTATCGGCTGTTAGACGCGAAAAGGGATTCGTTAATTAATAAAACAAAGTGATAAAATGTTAATTTGCTTTCGAGAGCGAGATTCTGGGTGAATTACGAAATGAAAGATGGAAACGATATAACTAAAAATCACATTTGTTTCACCTCTACTTTTTTAACACCTACATTGAATTTCACCTTATCTTTATACTCCCCTTCAATCAATCAAATTTCCCTAAAAAATATCCCCTGCCCAAAAAAATACCCCCACTCAGCCCAGCGTCCTGTATGACCAACGCTTAATTCATGCATGATTCCAGATATGAAGGCGACATAAAAAGAATCCAATATTGCCAGGTAACATGTACGTGGCGTCAAAAGTTTTGATCACCCATCCAACAGTTTTTAAATGAACTTATTTCTCGTGCCCCTGCCGCTCGGTCGTGCGTCCGTTCGGCTGGCAAAAAGTTTCGTTTTGATCAAATTGATGACACGCGTTCGAAGGACAATTACGATTACCTTTGGAAAGCGCGAGGATTAACATGCTCAATCCTCAAGAGACCCGAAAGTTCAATAAACACATTCTGAACGGGCTACTAACTTTGAATAACTCACTGATGTTTGATTGTGAAAGTTCACTGAACGTTTATTAAAAAACGAATACTCGGAAATATCAATAAGATTTGTTTACATATAAATCCCTAGAAAAAAATTATCAGTGAAATCGTCTTTGATCAGATTTCGGTAGTTTTCTGACCAGTGTCAGATTAAAATATGGTCATATACGATCTCATTCGGATTGTTTTTCTAGCAGGGGTCTCGTTGCTCAGTGTTAGGTCGTATTCTTAAAATTTTGCAGGCTTCAATTCGATTCCGAGTGACATGTTTTTAAGACTGTAAACGTTCGGGTAACCTTTCGGTGAGTTTATAAATTAAACAAAAATACTGTAACCTTTGTGAAACATTGACGACGTTAAGACAATGTTTCGAGAACAATCATACAGCTTCGTTGGAGAAGACATTGACACAAGAAAAACTTAGGCTTTTGATTTGTTCGTGGACAATTGTAAACGCGCGCGCATTGTCAGGCCGGCCAGGACATTATGCGCTATGTACATCACGCGCACAAGTTTATCATAAACAATTGCTTGGACCTTCGCATTTTAGCGCGCGATTCCATTTGCCGCGGACAAATAATAATTTAATTTAAATAGGCTCGAGCCGGGGACGAACACGCGGCGTCCATTTCGATCGGAAATCAAACGCTCCTCGCAGCTGCCGCCGGCGCGCTCGTGTCGCTCCTTTTGCCGCGTTCCTTGCCGTCGCGGTTCCGCCACCTGCGTCCATATTTTTGCGACCCGCGAATTCGACGTTCAATTAAGTCCCCGGACAGCACCGGCGACCTTTTTCCCCGGCGAGGAACGCTTCTTCACGTAGAAATGGGTTCGATTAACATTCCGGCCACCTGGCAGAGGAGATTAAAAATTACTGCCGGGATGGTAAATCTTATTGGTAGGATTTCGTGTCCATCTTCAGCTTTTTCTTTGGGGTTCAGAGTCAGTTAAGTTTTTTGGATGATTGGTTTGCCGTTATGCAACTTTGTTCTCAATGCTGAGATTTACTTGGTGTTGTGCGATATTTGAAATTGATATTTAATATTATTTTCATTTTGTAATTTTGTAATTACAAAATGAAATGTAGATGCCTAGATGACAGTCATTTTCTACGTGGATGGTTATTCATATTTGAATCTCGTTGCGTATACCCTGAAAAATAATTTAGTTGTCTCAAATAAATACATTTATTTGGGTCGAAATTTCTGAAACGTAACACTAAAAACTGAAAGTTAATTTTTATAATTGAATTTATGTTCTATTGATAGGTTATGACTTCTAAAAT
>JABFPB010004395.1:0-14989 GCA_022817645.1 Ceratoteleas bidentatus | reverse complement strand
ATAATAAAAAATTGGTGTGAACTAAAATAACGATCAATATTTAATGAAAAATATATGTTATAGATACGAGGAATTTTTGGGCAAAGTTTGAACAAAATCGACTCACTAGTTCAAGAGAAATAAATTCAACAAATTCTACGCTCTTCATTTTATTTCTCTTGAACTAGCTAGTCGATTGTCTTCAAACTTTGCCAAAAAATTTCTTGTAAATGTATCTTTAGCATACATTTTTTCCATCAAATTCTCATCGTTAATTTTGTTCACACCCCAACCTCCTTAAACTGGATGAAACGTGCCTGATAAAAGTTTCACTTTCAAGGCGGCGGGCTGACCAATTTCGGCAAAGCCGTGGTCCGCGAGATGAACAGATTAGGGATGCTGATTGACCTGAGCCACACCGCCAGGACGACCATGCGCGACGCGCTCGAGACCAGCAAAGCCCCTCTGATCTTCTCGCACTCGTCGGCGTTCGCGATTTGCAATTCATCAAGGAACGTGCCCGACGACATCCTGAAAAAGCTGGTAAGACGCGCTAAATAACGAACGCGTTTGTAAAATGCAGCGTGACGTTATTACGCGGATCGTTGCCGGGGATTTACAGCCGGTCGGGGAGAATGACCCGAGTTTACGTTCTGACGTATAATAGTTCTGCCGTCAGGGGGCGTTAAGATAGATATTAGGTGGATTGCGGAAAAATTGCGTCACCGTAACGCGGCTAATTTGTTACTGCAGAAGGCCAACGGTGGACTGGTCATGGTCACGTTTTACAACTACTTCGTCAAGTGCGGACCGCAGGCCAGCGTCACCGACGTCGCCAGACACATTTACTACATTAAAGAGCTGATTGGAGTGGATCACATCGGCGTCGGTGGCGACTTCGACGGCATCAATAAGTGAGTCGTTCAATGAGTTTTCGGCGTTGAATGCTTCAGTGATTTGGGACCGAGAAACTAAGATTATTTTCTGGTTCCGTTCCGCAGAACTCCTCAGGGATTGCAAGACGTGTCCAGGTATCCGGAGCTGTTCGCGGAACTTCTGCGCAGCGGGCAGCTGAGTGTGCTGGATCTGAAGAAAGTTGCGGGATTAAACCTAATCAGAGTTCTGCGAGAGGTAAATGGGTATTGAGATTGAGGTAGTTGGCAAACTCTTGTGACAGAAAAAAATGCATGGACAAATTTTGGATCAATATCTTCATTTCAAACCTCGATACAACGCCATTAGCGAAGCGATGTTGACAGATCGATGGCGATAAGTGTATGCCATTTTTGACGAATTGTAATAGTAAACCTCAAATAAACAGCGATGGAACAATGCTTGTGATATGTTTGCAGAAACAATTGGTGCTTCACTAAACTAATACATCACTAAAATGACGAGTTCAAATATCTGTATATTTAGCTCTGAAAATACAAACGTTAATTATTGATGATAGTGCAATGGAAATGGTGTTTGAAGAAAGATTTCTATTTTTATGGATGTTAATTTGAAATCTATGCAAAGTCTGCGACAATTTGCTATCAGAGAACAAATCATTTTTGATTGGAAGGTTTTCTGGAACACATTTATTCTGGTCATCGTGCATTTATTGGAAAATAGTAACTGATCAACCGCATTTTTACCAGGTGGAACGAGTGAGGGAGAAGATGAGGACCGCCGGTGTAACGCCGTCCGAAGAATTTCTAAAGTCTCTCGACCCGAACCCGAGCTGCGCTCTAGATCTAAACAAAGTACCGCGAGTAGCCGAAGTTTGAATGCGGGGCCGTTTTCCGAGGAAGAACTGCGGCTACGTGCTTGCGATTCTTCCACGAGATGACGACAATTTACGGCGAGCACTTTTAATCGTCGCGCAACTTCCTTTTCATATCGTTTCGCTCAAAGGGATGAAGTTAATATATGCGGACCTAACTCGTAATCAAAATCCACATCGTACCGAAATAGCCGTTTCTATTGTGATTCTCCAATTACTCTGCGCGCTGAGCAAATGAATATGGGTGTTGGTAACTTTATAACTGAAGTCAAACTGCGACTGATAGATTATCGTTTCGCGATACTACTCGTTAATATCGAGATATCAACGTTCAGTGTACCATGGCACCTTTTTCGCGATTTTTCATTAAACGCTATACGAATAAGTCCTCACAAACATTCAGAGAGATTTTTTGAGACAAAAGTAATGCAACGTAAAGAAGTTGTGAACACTTTTTAGTCTAGGTGAATGATTACATCGACATTTTTTTATACAAGTTTTCTCTTTGCACAATGAAATCTTTTGAACCACAGCATTGTAGTATGTAACACGATATAGGCCAACTGACGATATGTGCCGTGTATATATCGATAATGTTTAACCACGTATGTCAAAATAAAAAAAGTAACAACTGTCCTACGAAATAATGTATCTTGCATAAACGGTATACCACTTTCGCGAAGTCTGGGTAAGAATAAGCCAACATACATGTTCAAGAACAACGGATGGTTCGCCTCTGCCAAAGATGTGTGACTAATACGATGAAAGTATAATCGATATTGTGTACATGTTGTAAATAAATGAAAAGTGCTCGAAAGAATAATTTTGAAACGCCAAAGTAGGGGGAAGCTATATTTAAACTCTACGTAAAGGGTTTCTACTCTAATCTCCGTAAAGTTAACGCCACGAAATAAATGTATAAGACACTTTTTCACACTCAATATATCCTGAAAACTGCTCACTAATATGAAATGTAAATTCTTGTAAGTTGAAACTATAAAATCTTTATAATCACTTTTGTACCTTCGGTTCAAGCTGTAAACGAGTCTAATTTTTAGAACAAAAGAATGAGAGAAAGAGAACTGATTCATTAACTCAATTTCAAAGGAAAAAAGATATTTATATAAAGAAATATATTTACAATAATCAAATTGTATAATAAATATGTGTATTTGTATAACCGTATTGCTCATACTTAACAGCAATGAAAAAGCTTCTATTTTATACAGCATGAAACTTTTATAAATCAAAAAGATGTTGATTTTTATAAACTAAACATTTTCGTCGTATATTTTTCATTGGCTTCTGAACGAGCATAGCAAAACTCATAAAGTATCTTGACGGCGCAGAGAAAGTAAAATCTGACGGTAAAAATATATTGTTCGTCTAATTTATCCAATATTAACCGTATACTGGCAATATATGTCAGCTGCTCGTTATACATGCAATTTTTTCGTAATAGTTTACAGTCCACTTTTAGCATATGTCATTACTAGACTGCGAATAATATTCAATTTTTTTATTTTAAATAGTAAGAAGTCCAGATTTCACTCTGGAGGAATGCAAATTCTGATGCAAAATTATGCATTAAAGTATGTAAAGAATATGGAAATATAATCAGCTTTTTCAGAAATGATCAAAATTTTAAGTAGAATGAAATCCAGATTTGGTTGAAATGTTTTCTACGGTGAAATGTTTTTTAAGGATATATGAAACTATGGAAAATTTTATGCCAAAAATATACAATACGCAAAAACTGAATTTCTAATGTATAGCCAATATATTCCCAATATATTGCGAAAATTTGGAATATATTGGGAATATATTGGAAATATATGCGGAATATATTTTTATAGAAAATACTTCACTAGATTTGTATTTGCAAATAATCCGCAGTCTATTCAAAACCGACATATTTTTCCACGATTTTTCCTGGGCAATCAAGATATTTTCCAGTTTTCGCCGATGCGGTTCAACGAATGAAGTCCAGATTTCGTAGCACGGAAACGTACTTTATAAGGCTCCACAAATAATCTCTACAATCATTTATACTTAATCGATATTAACGCCATAAGAAACCATGCATCTATCCACGGTGTCTCTTGCACAACTAATTAATCAATAAGCATACCTTCCGATAATTGTTACCTGAAGCGTTGCGCGGTATTATTTGTCACCCACGTTTCATATTCGTACGACATGAATTCCACGTATTATCGTCGTTTTCAAAAATCGAAGCGGACGTTGTCCTCCGTCAGTGTTTTCCGCTGTTTTCCGATCATTTAAGTGTTAACTTATGTCACACTGAAACTGGCCAAATGAACGCATTTATGTCTTCGAGCAGCATATTCCACTGAGTGTTACGAGAGAGTACGGCGGAAATGTCATTTTGAAATACTACCCTGGTAAAACGAGACGTATATTCCTAATATATTTGCAATATATGCCCAAAGTAGTTTTCGAATCTATTTTCAGTATATTTTCAATATATTTTCAATATATTGAAAATACATTATAATCCACATTTCTAATATACTGTCAATATATTAGAACTACATTTTTTACTGAATCGTCTAAATATTTAGTTACAATTAAATTTTTTTATTTAGATAAAGTTTACTTGACTCAACTAAATCGTGTTCCCATATCGTGTAGGAATATGTTGGAATTACATAAGTATATTTACATGTATTGCAAATATTTGGGTGCCATTTTTCGTTTTACCAGGAAAGAGGAAAAGTATTATTGCGCACTATTCGTTTATAAATAATATATGCACGATTGATAAGAGATGCAGCACTTACAAAAAAGCTACGGTTTTTCGGGATGACATTTTCAACGTGGGCATACAACTCTTAATCAATTAGAGCGAGCGAGTAATAATGCTAATAACAAATTGATAATCGAAAGGATTCATATGAATGCATCTCTGTCTATCTGGTTGATGTTAAATGGGGAATAAAATACCGAATGAAATGGTGAAAGAAGAACGAGTGTTAGTTTGTTTCAACGGTAAAATGATAGCGAAGTTCTAATTAAGTCATTATAATGATTTTATCATTTAATTAGTTGTCACAAAATTGGAACGAGGTACTTTTTTCAATTAAAATGTTGATTTATGAACAACGTTGTCATACATTTTCATAAATTGAAATATTATGCTTAGTGTACGATTAAACTTTTAGAATCAAAATAAATTTGAACTAAGAATAAATTTGAATAAAGAAAAAGAACAGGTTATTGTAATTTTTTCAACAAACATTTTATTAATATATATTTATATGAATATACAGTTATAAAAATATTCATGGCACCTCAAAATACCAATTTGCACATATATGAAACTTTTACAAAAATATTCCTCTTATTTTACACTTATAATTATAATATTTTACATTCTTATTTAATATCCTTAAAATACTAAAAGACTTCGTGCTGTAAGTATATCTAATTACAATAAGACATACGAGATCGAATACAAAACTAAGCAAAAACTTAGTTTTATTACATTTGTATAAATATTAAAATTGTTATGTTTATGAGTACTTCAAAGTTTGATTCCTAAATAAATCACATTCAGCACATGAAATTACTCGATTTCTGCTTCATAATAATCAATACTGTTAATCAATTTCAGTAACGACTTATGAAGTTATTTTGTAAAAAATACTCTTTTCGTAAAACTACTTTTTTTTTAAAGAAGTCATAGTCTAAGTGGTATTACTAAAAAAATATTAAAATTTGTTTTAAAGCTAAGAATTAGACAATACGATAACATATGTATATAAATAAAAAATAAATTACATTTGTTTTCCCTTTTAACTACCTATCTAAAAAGGATAAATGTTTTTTTCGCAGCGTTAATTTTAAGCACCCTTCATTTTTATCATCATCTGAGAATCTGTAACAAACGAAAGAAATTTATTACAATAAGTTTCATGTAATAATATATTACACTGTAGTCGAAACCACAATTAAACGAATACGTACTTGATATTTTTCTTCGTCAGCAAATTGCTAATCGCTGGTTTTAATATGCTTTTGCCCAGTTTGTTGTTTAAACCTTTACCGGTTACGATTCTTAGAGTGACTTGGTTTTCTTTTTTCGTTTTCAGTTTCTGTATATGGTAGCTGAGAAAAATTTCAACAGCTTCTTCTGCCTCTTTTACATGTAAGAAATGAAGATCTAACCATTCGTCCTCCTTGCCAAATTCTCTGTCCAATGTGACAATCATCCCCGAGGCCACCATATAGAGGTATTCCGACTTTTTTTCATGGTGCTTAGCCTGAAAAAAATCCAAATTATTTAAGAAAACGATGCAATCACATTTTTGAAATACGAAGAAATATAAGCAAAATACAAGCAGCAGCTTTTAAAATAAATTTCCGTTTTAACACGAATATTGTTTCCTACATGTGACATATGTTAATGGCCAATTTAATGTAATAATAATTTAAAAACATATAATTATTTAGTTTTGATCATTGTTTATGGTTATCATTAAGGTAATTTATACTGCTTTAATTTGGCGTATTATGCAAGAAAGTAGTGATGATCATAACTAATAATTAAATATCTGAAAATGTAATTTATTAAAATGTATGCTGTGGCGACTATATTGGGCATATATTAATTGATAAAGTTGGAATGGTTTAAATCATTCGATATAAATCAAAGAAAATCATTTAAATCAAGATGAATTGTATTCGCGAAAATATAAAACGATACACTTAATTCAGTATTTATAATTTGACATTTACATTGCCTGATATCCGATTGTAAATTGTTCAACACAAACTTTGAGTCTCATATACTTCGGCATTCGTGTTCTGATGGTTTCTATCTGGTTTTTACAGTATTTTTTATAAGTATTTATATTTTATATATTATTCGCATCTAATTGTTTCTAAAGGAATTTTTCAAAACTTACCACCACTTCATGTAACCGTCCTGAAGCTTTGTCCTTAATTTTGTATGCGTCTTCAGATTTCTTCAAGCACTGTTTCGACAATTCGCGCTCCTTCAAGCCTTCGGCACGGACTGCTTTAGCATAGGATATTTTTTCACTTTTAGTTAAACAGAAAAACTAAAAAATAAATAAAGATATTTAATATTCAAGGCAACTTATTCAGTCTCAATTTACTTTCAGCAAGCTAACACTTACTTGATCCAGATTCAACCGCTTATTAAGCTCTTGTACTGCAAATTTCACACCATAGCCATCATCGCCACTTTCCTGGATTAATCTAGCATATTCCTCGTCTAAAACAAACGAAACAATCAATTAAGTACCTTTTGAGAATAAAAAAGAAAACACAAAAAAAATTGCGTACCATTTACATTAATTTCGTCTAAAATTTCTTTATGAGCTGTTTGTTGCTGCTGCAAACTCTCCAGCCACAAGATATACAGTTCTAGAGCTTTAGATTTTTGTAATTGTATAACTGGGAATATGCCTTCCGGGTACTCAAATTCCGAGTTGCCAAACAGCCTTTCCAAACTTTCGATAAACTCTTTTCCCACTTTAAATTCAACCATTTCCTCTTCGCTTGAATTCGACGAAGATTGTGAACTAGATGATTCCGGCTCCGAATCTTCTGTGTCGTTATCGTTGTTCTCTATTTCTTCAATTTCAGCAGGCTTATCATCATTAGCATCTACAGGCTTACCTTCGAATTCTATCGCCTTTTGATTTTTAACTTGCTCCTGAATTTCGTCGTCTTCCATGTCTGCCTCGCGTTGTTTCCATCTTTTCACTCGTAAGACGTGCTGAGGGTAGCTGGCTCCTTTCATTTGAATTTTTTCTTCCAGGTACTTCTGCAAAGCTTGGGTCTCTTCGTCCGTATCTCGTTTTCGCGAAACTTTTGCCTGAAATCAAAACAGAGATATAGAGCGTCCAAAATATACATCAATTTATGACCATTATTCAATATATCCAAAATACTTACCGCTGATGTTGTCACTATCTTTTTGTACTCTTCGTTGGGTGGTACTACAGCATCCGTATACACGTACTGGAGCATACATGGATTTTCAATATCTAATGGGTTCGGGGGGCTGAGGATTTCATGCTTAGTCTCATGAAAATCGAGGAGTATCTCCGTTGACCAATTAAAGTCGTAATTGCTCACGGCCGCATAAACATATCCAACATATTCTTTTGGAATGTCGGGAAACATGTCCTCCAGCTTCTTAAGAAATATTTTCTGGATTCCATTGCTCCGCTCAAATATTTCATCATAATACTCCCCAATTTTCTCAGTCATGGAACTTTTATCTAACATAAGCGGCGACCTTGGCGTATAATCCGTGGACAGAGAACCCGGACCATCGCTTATGTTCCTGCCAAGAGTATCTACGATTTTGCTTTGGGATCCGGAAGGCAAAATGTGGTTGCGTGAAATGTTGAAATCTTCTGCACAGGTGTTTGTAGAGTGGTCAGCTGTCTCACCAGTACAAGGGTTTTCAGCAGAAAGAAATTTGTGTGGAGGCTTGTCGTCAACTGGAAAGGGGGATTCCTTCCAGGTTACTGAGCTGAGATTATCCACAGGCCGTACTGTTGGCGTCGGGGTATCTTTGTACATATTACACGTACTGGAATCCGTATAATCGTTCCAATTAGAAGCAATACGGTTCCTATACTGCTCCTCCGTTTCTATAGGAATCGGACGCTTTCTCGAGCTAGCTCCATTTCCACAACCGGCCCATGGAACCGCGCCCCCTTTTGTATTTGTTGAAACACCTTGGTTTGCAACCTGACCGCTTTGTTCATCTAGGAACTTTTTCATTCTGCACATGAGGTCGTACATATCTATCACCGCTGGAGGCGAGGTCGACAGCGGTGAAGAAGAATTCGTACTAGCTGATTCTACCTGTTCCTTAATCTGCACCTCTTTTCCATCTTCGAGCAAATTGAAGTCCTGGCATTTCTGTGCGTCTTCCACAAGAGCGGAAGCAAAGTCAGCATTTTCGGCCTTCTCATTACCCAATTGCTCATCTTGAACCATTGTGTTCGCAATGCCATCATCCTCCTTTTTCCCATCAGTGCAGTCCAAATCAATTAGATTCATCTCATTAGTACTACTCATCGAATTGTTGAACGTACACGTATTAATCCTTTGAGGCTTTGATTTATGCACATTGCGCTGGGGTTTTGAGAAGGGATATCCTACGTTGCATCTAGTAGCCTCCCTTTTTACCAGGGGCGGGTAACTGCGCTGTTTGGGTGGCTTTGTGGTGGCGCTGTAATTCATCCTCAGTCGCTGCATGCACATCTCCGCACTCAATCCACGTTCGTACCTAAGTGCCATTTGCTCCAGTTTCAGTTTAGGAACACCGTGAATGTTCCTTCTAGCCAACTCGCTAATGTTCCAAGACCAGGAGGTGTTTGGTTCGAGGACATGTAAATAGTATCCGTAATTCACCGCTATATTTACATATGGCGCCATCTCCCACAGCTGGGTATTGGTATTGTCCACAAAAATTGGACTGACGCCTTGTTGAGCAGCTGTCAGCACCCTTTGTTTATTTTTGTTGTGGGCATCTCCAAGCTTTGATCTATCGTAACAATACATGCCCCAAGCATCTACAAGCATGTCGTCTGCACTGAATATAAATTCCCTCTTATTACAGTCGCCAATCGTTCGATCCAGGATGGTGCTGGCGAAGTGTGATTTGCCACTACCTGGCAGACCCCGCATGATAATCATCACTTGGAAACCCTGACGGATTCGTTCTTCCAACTTTTCATTTGCAAAAACCAATTTCTTTGATTGATTTGGCCGTTTTGGGATCAGAATTGGAAGAACGTATCTTGGTTGTGGTATTTGTGCGATTTGAGAGGCGCTTTGCATGTATGGAAAGGGTGAATTAAAATTGGACCCTACAGTGTCCCTGTTCGGACTTTCACAGTCTCGGACAGGATCATCAACATTCAAATAATGTGTCTGTCCGCTTTTGTCAACCCATACTGTTTGCTGGGTGTAATACTGAAATCCAAGATGTGGATCCCCAGATATGTATTCAGGAACTTCATCCTCAGACTTTAGAACATATTTTCTAAGGTCCTCCTGTAAATAATACATCTCAGTTATAATCGATGGGACTTAAAGTGTTTACAGAAGGATTTATAAAGACTTACAGAAGGTTCAATAGCTAGACTTCGGTTTTAATCATACATTTTGTGTTTTCCAAAATATTTGGAATAGAACATTGATTTGTACATATTTTTATGAAAGTGTGTCCTATAAAAATGAACTCCCTATTAAATTTTTCTTAAATTAAAACTCCTGGAGTTTTTATTTAAAAAAAATCGCTACAGAAATTCCAGCAAGTTCAATTTTTTGGTTGAATTTCATCATACAGTTTCTGGGAAAATACCCGTTATGTGCATATATATAAAATAAATAAACATATTATATAAGAACCAATTCTTATTTATTTTGCCATTTCATAGCAAAATAAGAAACTTCAACAATTATTTTCATGGGAACAGCACCGTGAAACTCAACCAAATGGAAAATTATTCCTCAACACTGATGTCATATAGCTAACGAACCTTCTTAATAAGTATAGAAAAAGATTTATAAATCAAATTAAATATACTTATTTGGAGTGAGTCTATATTTGGGAATAGTTCTATCAATACCTATATTATACAATTTAAATCATGTTATAATAAGTCAAGATCATAAAAGTAATTTCACCGTAATTTGATAGTCAATAATACATACAATTCTAACTTCTATTATAACTGAAACAAAATGTTAATAAGTATTTAATGAAATTAATACTATGAGTTGAAACATAAGCATAGAAAATTAAATATTTCACAACATTGAAAGGTAATAAAATGCTTACCTCTGTGGCTTCTCCGTGGTCTGTGGCTGAATCGTCAAATTCATTGGCTGAATCGTCGAATTCCGTGGCTGAATCGTTGAATTCTGTGGCTGAAACTCCGAATTCAGTGGCAGTCGGAGCCATTTCCTGCACTGAAGGATTTTGTTCGGCGCCGATTACTTTACTCTTGTAATAATCTCTAAGATCAGGATTTTCCACGCAATTAATTAATACGTCGATGCAATCTTGAACTGGAAATAAAATTATAAATTATTAACTAAACATAAATCATATTATGAAATATAAATCAATATTGTTTATCCACGACTGAGACATGTGCCAAAACGACTGGTTCATGCGGGAAAACGACTGACTCGTTTCCTTAACACATTTTTTTAACGAAACGACTCAGTCGTGTGTAGCAAACTGAGCCAGTCCGTTTGCCACATACGACTTTTATATGCACTGTTACATGTCACTTTACATGTGACCCTACATGTGATCCTTCATATGACCCAACATATAACCCCACATGTGACCCTACATGTAACGCAACATGTGATCCTAGGGGGGAGGGGAAGGGGGAGGGGAGACCAGCAGTAACAAAGAAAGCAATTATGGCAAAAAGTATATTGGGGAATGAGGCAAAGCCCGGACATTTTGGCACCCAACCTTATTTCGCTTGCCCGTGGTCGCGGAGCAAAGGACCGGGGGGCTTCCCCCCCTTCCCGCTACCCCCCGTAAAAAAAAATTACAAGACTAACCAATTAATTTTTTCCCGGTAAATTTGGGACTCACTTAGTTTTGCTATCCTGCATATTATGCCAATATTAGTTTCGCCAGCTTGCTGATGAAACTACAATGCATAATATGCAAAATAACAAAACTAAGCGAGTTCGGCGGTCTCTTTCATTAATGCCAAAATGTCGGCGCCAAAATGTCCTTAACAAATTATTGCCTTCTGCCTCAACGTCAAAAATCGTATTATGACATTCGTGATATACTATTTGATACTATATGGATTTTTTTTACTATTTGATAATATATCACATAGGATTGGGAGGGATTAATGCAGGATTAGTATGTTGCTGTTTCTTCCGAAAATTATGATTTTCAGTCAATGAAAGGTATGTAGAGAATGGGTCGTAAAAGGATAATCTTTCTATCAAAGGATTTATGTATACATGTACTTGTGTACATGTATACAGGTATCTTCTGAGATGTTGCGTATGCCCAACAAAACAATCGTAATTTTGTTTATGGACAACGTGCTTAGCGCAACTGTGGTGCCGATGCGGCCAAAATGGGAGGCGTCGATGTTAAGTTCAGTGGGAAATTTGAATAGTGTTGTTAAGGGGAGGTACCGGTGAAATTTCAAGTGTATGTTGGAATTAACATTTTTGGGTGATAATTATGTGATATATATGATATCACAAGACAATTTAAGGGACATTTAGTACGGGCTCTGGGGGGCCCCCCGATTCCAAGGAAATTCATCCAACTTTTTAACCGAGAATTTGGTCACAAAATTCAAAAAAAAACTTCCAAAAAAATAAAAAAAAATGTTTGTTTAATTCAAGAAACTTCAAAAAATTTTCAAAAAAATTCTAAAAAAATACTCAACAAATTCAAAAACATATCTGAAAAAAATCTTAACAATTTAAACAAAATTCTGGAAAAATTAAAAAAAAAATCTTCGTCAAAATTCATAAAAAATTGTTTATCCGGATTTTGTTTCGGATGCACCGGGTGTATTATAAAGTAGTATTATAACAATATAAAAAATTCAAGAACTGAAATAAAAACTCACTTGCATAATGCGATAAACTGGCAACAGTTTCAATAATTGATTGGTCAATAGATGACTCAAACATCTCCAGCAGCTGTCCCAAAACCACAGATTTCTCTGTGTCCGACCTTTCACACATTGCTTGAGAAGCCATGGTTTGTATCTGTAACAAACATTTTATTCAAACCAATTATATATATTGAAATACTTTGAAACATTTTATTAAGTATTTTGGTAACAATGGATCTGTGCTTAAAATTTTAGTTCAACTGGTTTCAATCAATAGATTTTAAATATATAGTATTAGGTTTGTTAAAGAAACTATTTGAAATTAATAATTTGAAATTTGAAATTAATAAAAATAATACAATTAGTTTTAGTTGGTTATAATTTAATAGGTTTTATTTTAAAAACAATTAACTTTACCTAGATCAATACAACACTAGTTTATTTCTGACAAATGAATTTGCAATGCAAAAAACCATAAACATTATTTTTAATTTCTACTAAATCATTTCATTTGAATAATTAAAATGATCAGAAATTCACTATAATTTATTTGGCGGACTAACTACTTTAAGTCATAAAAATCATATTTAAATCAAATAAATCCATTTATTTATTATTATTATTTTTTTCAAAACAATTTGATTTTTTTACAACTCTACTAATAATGTTTGTTACAAAAATGTCTCTGAATAATTTTGCACTTCATGTGGGCAATATGTATGGTTTATAAACATATTGCGCACTTTAAGTTTGCATTGAGAATGTTAACAATTTGTAAAAAATCAAGTAACAAGACATTAACACCGAATCTGGTTAACGAAAGCATAAATCATACCAGAGGAGTTCGATAAAATAATATCGCGTCTGTTTCTACTTAGAATTTAACAAAATTACTTTCATCGCACTAGTTTCTTTATTTTGTTTGTTTGTTGTCTGCTCGACTGAGCGAAACATAACCTAAACACAATGAAAAACAAATCGGTCAAATTCGAAGCACTTTTTATCGTTGATTTAAATAACGTTAAATTAAAACCACATAATGAGGTGAAATCACTTACCATTACAAGCCGTGAGTATGTAAAAAAAACAACGTTCCACACTGCCACTTAGTATCACAAACTTCAAACTGAACAAACGCACTGTTAAGATCCAGGAGACTGTTAACCCGCGATAGATCGTCACCGTACTGGCAGTGCTAGGAAACTGTATCGAATTCTTAAAAATTCCCCGATATATATAGGGTGTATGCAGGTATGAATCATGGAAAAAAAAGGTAAAAGGGGGATACTTGTAATAGTATCCCCCTTGTAATAGTAAAATAGTAAAAAAGGTAAAAGGGGGATACTTGTAATAGTATCCCCCCTTGTAATAGTAATAGAAGAATAATTTATTTTAATCCTAAAGGGATTAGGATTAAAATAAATTATTCTTCATTACAGGTATTTAAATGGGAATTTCCCTCAAGACAACAATATTTTCTTCTTTGTAACTTTCTTATTTATTTAATAATAATTGTTTAAAATATGGCCATTTTTAAACTGTTCCTCCTACCACAATTTTTATCGGATTTGAACATTGATTCGTTCTGCTTTTAAGAGTAAATTTTATATGATATTTTTATGATATAAATGAAAAGTGACTTAGTAATTTTAATCGTTTATTAATCGTTAATGTATATATCAGCGACGGGGCTCCGAATAAACATATATAACTTAATTGTTGTGAATAAACATATATAACAACATTTAAGTAACTAAATTTATTTAAATGTTGGTTTATTTAAATGTTTGACAGTGAATTCGTTTTAGTGAACGCTGAAATTGCATTTTGTATTTTTGTTTTAAAATAAATTAACTGTTCCTACTGAAAAAACAATTTGTATGTACATTTTTATATAAAAAATTACATACAATTTTATGTTGCAACTCTGATAACCAAAATTTATATAAACTATTTACATAAAGTTTACATCAATGTACTTCTTCATTATGCTGCATAATTTATGTAAATTATTTATATAACTGATTTACATAATATTTAAATACAATTTATGTAAATCTTATTTTTTTTGTTTACTGAAAGTCCGATTTTATTATAGGGCCATTTTCAGATATATGTAAATGTTATGTAAATAAAAGGTTACGTATCAGAACATACAAGGACATATTTAACAGGATTCATTTTTACATATTATTTTTATACGAAATAGTACATTTCACCACTAGGGAGGAAAGTATATATTTCAGGTCGAGGTTTCTGCTATAGAAAAATGGGTATTTTTATCGAACTACATGAAAAAGTTATAGCTGTGATTACACATGAAAATTCATAATAAATCACAAGATCTTGCATTTAAAGGCATGTAAAGCTTCTATGATTTTTTCTGTTGTAAAATCTACAGTAAATCATAAGATGCTTTTTGTTTAATAAAAAGATGTGATATAATATCCAGGGTTTGTTCAGAGTTAGACAAAGATTCATTGGCACTTTTTAATGGGTGGTGGATTTATACCGTTTCTTAAATCGATAATATTGAAATTTAATACCGATATTGAAATAATTTCGGATTGACAACATTCAATCTAAAAAATATATGTTGGATGCA
>JABFPB010004394.1:0-15001 GCA_022817645.1 Ceratoteleas bidentatus | reverse complement strand
AATTTTCTCGTATTATTTTCAGTTCAAATTACTATGTTTTTATAGTAAACGAAAATTCTATTTCTTAAAAAAAAACATTTTCCACACAGAGTCTCGAACCCGCGATCTTGAGTTTTGCAGCCGGGGACTCTTCGTTTCCTAAAATCAAGCCATTACCCCAATTCCCGTGACGCAATCTTAATGGTCGGAGTGGTATCTACAATGCAAATTCCGTTTCTCATAAATCATATGTTTAATACATTTCGATGCCCGACGATCATCTCCGTCCTTTTAACGAGCTTCGTCGAAAAAATAATTTATGCCCGCCGCACAAATCCCCGAATCTATTACGCACCGCGATATGCGCGCGAATCCCGGCATCGCGAACGAAAACAAACTGTTGAATATGTAATAGGATATATTTAATTCAAGCGGCGCCGATAATTCCGCGGCGCGATTTTTGTTTGCCGAACAAAGTACAAGCGCTTTCGGCGGTCGAGAGAGATATTTGTTCGTAACTCGATTGAATGTTTAAGTATTTCCGGGAAAGATTGCGGGGAAGGCGATTTGATTAAAGCGATAAATAATTGAAAACGGCCGATTCGGCAGGAGGAGTGAGTAGTCCGGTTTTATTTTGCGGATAAAAGCTTTCCGTTCGCAATTTTTGGTCGGAATTTTTCGTGTTGAACTTATAATTCGGGAGCGTTTGTTGGGTTGCAACCAGAGCGGAATGTTTGAGGGGGCTCAGGAGGAATTAAAATAAAGTAATTTTATGGGATTGGCGGTAAAAAATTGCGCAATACAAATATTGCTGGAAACAGAAGCTGCAAACGAAAAAAGTCCGCGCGCAGTTTCCGAACGCTCAAAACGGTGTTTCGCGTTTTTGTGTGCTTTCAAGTGCTTGCGGAGATGAGCGTCCGTTTTATATTCGTTTTATTTAAATATATTAGCTGGCACAGTTGAAACACGAAATTGGTATTAAAATGTCACCTCATCCCTTTCGAGGGACAAATCAAAAAGCGAACGACGTCTAGTGGGTGTCGACTATTTCGACAGAATAGTCGAAAATTGCAAAACCCTTTGTTTTAGTAGAAAATAGCTGCATTTTAACAGTTAGAAACTGTTTTTTGCGAATCGTGAACTTTAAGAATTTCAATTGAAACTGTTACATTCGATAAATGCAATAAAGAATACAAAGTTTAGAATTTCATTAAGGTTCAATAGAATTCATAATTATCCATTGCGAAATTATTTTCAGCGAAAACTTCAACAAGTTTTATCCCAGAAAAAGGTAAACTATAAATTACATATTAAATTCTTAAGAAGAAGTAATTTTCTTCTCGGCTGCCGATACAGTCTCAAGTTTTCTGAACACTTTAAGTTTACCATATCGACCACGGTCAATTTCGCTTGGAATTTTTCAGTCTGTGGATACACCCGAAAATCTTCCTTTATAGGTACTTTAGATGTTATTGTTCGGTGCAAGTTGAGGAAGTTTTCGTCAACTGACTTGGCGTAATGAAGTTTACGTCAGTAAGACGTCATAGAGTGGTAATGACGTTAAGGTGATGTCGAACGTCTATAGTAATGGAGTTGAACATTCTGTTTATGTAAGAAATAATAATACATATGTTTCCTCACACTACAATTTACGAATGAGATACGATTTTCCAAAGAACTTTGCATAATTTCGTAACAATTTGACTATTTTATAATTTGCAATTAAAACCATCCTATTCTATGAAAACTTAACTTCAAACATAACTTTTGTTCGTAAAATGTCAACCACCCCGAAATTATACCCAATTCGAAACGCGCGTGAATGGATTGATTGGTTTATCTTCAGTTTCGACAATTAACGTCCAATCGACATAGCGGATGAACCGATTAGTTACACATCCCTACTTTACACTGAAGTATTCCATTGTGATGTTGCGGGTGATGGGCATTTTCGAACGTTAATTGGCACTGTTCAATTATGCCAAGCGCCATGCTTCTGTGCCTACAAGTATTATCACAATCCGTTATTTGTTCATTCTCAGCGGATCAATTTCCCCATCTTCGTTCTTTAGGTAAGCTGATTACACGAGTTTAGAGCGTGTTTTATGCATGGTTGTGTGTATGCATAATTCCACATCTATATCATCACATATTCGCAACGACAATAGAAATATGTTACCTCATAACATTTATCTCTACATTGCGCTTTTAATTCCGAATAAGCTCTTTTTAGTAGGAATTATACATCGGTTTGTGGCAAGATTAACTTTTACCGAACTGGCAATTCGACTAAGCAATGGCAAACCAATCGATTTAGTTGTACTTTAGCGATAGAACATTGACAAAAATTAGGTCGATTACCAAAGTAATTGTTTCGAGTTTTAAGGAGATACTTTCGTTCCTGCCTTCGAATTATAAATTCAAGAAATAATAATAAAATAATCGTTACACATTGAAACTTGTGCAGGACACAAGTTTCATTAGTATTATTTAAATCGTTGTCGATTAACTGTACAAATTTGAACATTTGTTATTCACGTACGTATTCCCAACAAGTTTAACTGCAGTTGAATGGTATAAAATATTAATTTCTACCTCCATTTTTGCTTTCTTAGTTTCCTCAGATGACTTCAAACTTCGCAAATTTCAAGCTGCAACGAATTATGCATCAGTGTATGAATTATCAATACATCGAGTGTGACTTATCTCACGATAAATAGAATTTCCCGGGAAAATAAGTCGAATCGCAGCAATTGCGAGATTGAGGTGAAATCTGCTGCTGTCGCTGAAGCGAGTTGAAATATTGCCGATTCAGGCGTAAATGCAACTTTTTCAAGCTGACACTGAGACCAAGATTGGTAAGACAGAACTTAATTCAACAAAATTGACTTTCTCAGACTACCGATCAACCGAAAGACTGACTGTATCACTTCGGCATTCCAACTTATTCACGAATGTTCATTTTACAGCTAATAAGGGTACCATTTAGCAAAACATAATTTCAACGTGACTTTCGTGAATCGGTAAAAGTTACAATTCACATTGTTAAATTTTCGTAGAAGTATTATAACATTTAGGTTTATAACATTTATCTAGATCAGAACTTTGCTATACTAAATTGCAAAGTTGGTATCACTCATTATCTCTCTCGTTTCACAAATTAAAAAAATGATAACTAATGTTACATTTTAAACAAGGCATGTATATTGGGAAAATATGTCCCGCATTTCCGACGAAAACACTCTTTCCGAAAAATGTACAATCTTCTTCATAAAAATAAGTTTCCGCCGTTCTCCGCGCAGCATCCTTGCAGAATCTGCAGGCAATGTGCGAAAGTAACATGCACCGCTGAGAGACGTAAAATGAATTTTTATGCCACGCAGGTGCACAAGCTCGAAAGGAAACCTCAAACTTAAAACCGAGAAAACACCAACATTGGAATCCCCGAGCATAGAACTTCCTCCGGATTATTTCAAACAATATCAGAATCACGACATTAGCTCTCATTACTTCCCCAGTTCTTCCCCGCCCCTCCCCCCACTTCCCCTCTTTTTCCGTCAAAGTTCATCTGCCCTCTATTTATAAGATCATTTTGCTTCGAGGAAACGCCGTCTGAAATACAACAAAACATTTTTGTTCTGAAAATCAACGAAAGCAAACAAAACCGAAGAAACGCGCTCGCGCTAAAAAGCGTCTGGCTAATGTTAATACGTTTCACTTTGTGCTGCCCTTTTATCTCGCCACGTCGAAAAATCCGAGAACCGCGACAATGGGCCATAAGTCTTTCTCGTCCATTGCCTTTGCGAATCGAGTATCGCGTAACCCGTTTAATGGCGCGTGCATTTATCTCGCGTCGTGGATTAATAATTTCCAAGTGGCGGAAAAATGAGCTTCGAAGGCCCTTAATTAAAGCGGCCCGTTACCGTCGCTCGAATTACGCACACGAAATGAAAGTTTTCCTTGGTTATTAACGCACTTTTCCGCGCGTCGCAGTACCGTATAATCGGCGAAGAAAAAAGAGGCTGTCTCCACGTTTATTAAATTACGGTCTGCGAAGAAGCAAAGGAAACACGTGAAAAAGTGGGCACTTTATTCGTTTAATCGACTCAATTTGCAACGATAAAATTGTTTAGTTGGTATTAGAAATGAGACTAAAATCGAGTTTTAGACTTGGTTCGTAAAACAAAAATATGCAGTCATATTTTTGTAACTTCATTAATTTAATCGAATTGATTAAATAACATTTAGTTACAAAAAGACTGTATTTGTAACTTCAGTTACATTTAAAAAAGCATAAGTCCAAAGTACGCGCTTTCCCTTTTTTCAGCGCGATATGGACAAACGCTAAAATTTTTTCTGAAAATTTGAGAATGTTTGAAGAATTCGCAACAGTTTTGAAATAAAGTTTTGTTAAATTTTCAAACAAAGAGTGAAACATTACTTACAGGTGAAAACTTTTCAGCAAAATTAAAGCGTTTTCTTAAAAAAAAAGTCTGAAACGTCCCAATTTTGTGAATTTTTTTCATAAAAGTTTATTTCGGCATTATTTCACACCTTTTTTCTTCCAGCGTTCATTCTTTTATGTATTTCACTGTAAATGAGAAGATTGATCATTAATCATTAAAATCTTTTAATTATTACATAGTACGTCTTTTCGAGAAAATTTTTACAAAGGATCCTTTTTTCTTTAATAATATTTCCTTTTATTTTGGAAACTAAATTCTTTTTAAGTTAAAATACTGTAGCTATAACAACTATATCTTACTTTTGATATATAATCCATATCAAAAACTAATATTAATGAATATTCTTGTATTAGCCTACAAAATTATTCGGACTAATATGTTTTCCACAACATCCTGAGAATGTTCTTGAAATATTAAATAATACTCTTCCTCGACAGGCACATCTATTGAATTAAATCGACAGAATATTTATTTCCCACAATTAATCAGTCTGCAACTAAATACATTGAGTTATCTTTACTCCACTGTTTTATTTTGCATGGCGATAAGTGAAGCGCGGGAAATCGCTCGGCAGTGATGGATAAATAAAAGAATCATTAATAATCGAAACTTTATCTTATCCGGCGATATTTAATTAGCTCTTTTTCTCGTCCGAATTGGCGTCGTCTAACGTGATTCATGGAATCCGCGAATTTAACAATGTATTCCGCTTAATTGTCCCTTTCGTAATGAACTATAAATCGTGCCTTATGTTTCGAATTTCATCAATAACAAGTGCAGGAAATTGTTACCGAAGTGAATCTATAACCGCGCTGAAAGCTCGGCGCGCATTTATCGGGACATTATTGATGGAAACGTGCAACTGCGAGCGCTATCAAAGACCATCAGTTAAGATATCGCGAGCGACGTTTGTTTGACTTTCGCGACGGTTTATTAAAGACACATTTTCGCAACGCAGAGCGGTTTGCGCGTGGAACGCTGAATCGGGGTAAATTATTTCGAAGCGACCGATTTCGTAAAGTAAATTTTTGACGAATAAAGATTTCGCTCAGGTTTAATTTCCTGTGAAAGGCAAGCTGCTGATTTATCAGGAGTTACATTTTTAAAGTGTAATTTTCGCGCGAAGAAAAGGAGAGGAAAGTTTAATATTTTCGCGTCATTAGTGATGTCAGCGCAAATAGGAGAGGTGGTAAAAAAAGGACGGTTTAATCTCGAGGGATGCTGGGCATTTGTGGTGGAATAACAGCAACGCAAATGTATATTCCGTAATTATACAATCGCTTCTGCTTAATTGATAAACAAGCGAGTATAATGCTGCTTTTTATCTTTGAATAATTAACTGCGGGGCAATTTGTTTTCCAGTTATTTACAGGATAATGCATTTCGGTTAAGATGTGGGAGTACCTCCTAATTTCACAAAGAGCCACATAAGGCAAAAGTTTCGCCTGGAAATGAATGTTTTGGGATTCATTTCCAAGGAACAATTTACATCCATAAAAATTAGACCTGAGTTTCCTACTTTCGTGGGCTCCATTTTCTTTATGGTCTCGTCTTAATTTAGCTTAATCTCGACGAGATATCAGCGCATTTTACAGGTTTGATCAGATTGCCTTAATTATTTTAAATGACTATATTCTTATAGAAATCTAGGTCTGCGTTTTGCTTGGTCGAAAGGGCCGTTAACAGACGTCTAATGGAGTTGATATCACAGAATCGGACCATTATATCTAACACCCGTTTTCCTACATTGTTTCAGGCTTTATTTTCATGTTAACGATCACTGTCGATCACCTATGTTTTGTTATCTCCCTGCACTGAAGTACGATTAATAATCCTCAAACTTGTCGAAATCCAAAAAATCGTGTCAGAACAGTTCTGATTGAATTTAGATGATTCTTCCCATCCGTCTTTTGTATCGCGTAAAACGAACGTCGAGGTTTTTTTACAAAGCATCAAAAATCGTTTTGAGGAACTGAGAGCCTAATTTGTGAAGACGGCGCTTCAAGTGCAGTCGGAAATGCGACAGGCGATCATTAATCATGGTCAAACTAAGAGCCCCAGTACTTAAACCACAATCATGCTCGACATTGTCCAAACTTCCCTACGAAGCTCAAACTCAACGCAGGTTAACAGTCAACTTACGTGATTTGTCATATTGCATTCAAAATGTTCGTTACCCTAATATCCATCTGTCAGGCCATTTACCGAAACCAGGTGAAAACGATATTCCTCATTTCACTCATTCCATCTGATTTCCTTCGCAATATAAAATAAAACACAAAAACGTTGTAAATCCTTTGAATCCTTAGAAATTAAATGTCTGAAAATCTTAGAAAAATGGTCTGAAAACATCTAAAAATCTCTTAATATCTCTGAAAGTTTCTGAAATCTCCTAAACATCTCAAAATTGGAATTGCCAGAGTTTTTCAGAGATTTTATTTCTACAAGGGAATAACTGGCGTCTTAATTTATAGACGTTTTTAAGTCATTATGTGTCTTACTTTAAGACATTTTAAAGAAAAGGGTTAAAGTAAGTTTACAAGGTTATATCAGGCATATAAGATGACTAAACCTGCAGAGTTTTTACAATGAAAGTAACACGGAATATCAAAAAAAATTGTTTACGTCATAAACACGATCCGCATTTGACTCTCGCTCATTGCGCAACTTTTGTCGCATTTACAACTTGCAATTTCACCTCACACTTAGCAATTTATTCCTCACGCCCCCGAATTTATTCTCCGCGAATAAAACGCGAGCGCACAAATAACAAGCCGCAAAAAGAAAGTTATGCCAACTTTGAGAGTGACCAAACTCAACTAGGTCATCCGCGATCGCGATAACTCGCGTCAACTCTCGATGGCGCATTTAGAAAAAATGCATTAATTTAACAATAATCGCACACCCCTCATTTTCCAAGTCAAATTGCATCGTGAAGATTTTTCGCGCCGATACGCATTTTAATTAAACCATCCATTTATTCCGAGAATCCGGAGAGTGCGTTGACCCCTCGTCTCGGCACCCTCCTCCCACTTGCTTATATATTAGCTTTGATAAATCGCATCGTCCCTTTGCAGCGCAGATCAATAAAACAAATTTCAGCGTCGACGAAAAAACTTTTACCTCGAGCGCAAGAACAATTAACGAATAAATCCGACGTCGCGAAAACGCCGCGGAAAACGAAAAATCGGGACAGAAAAACAGTGTCGGCGCGATTTTGGCAACGTGCGCGTTTTCAAAATATCCGAACCGTGGTCTCCGAAAAACTGCTGTCGCTGGAATAATGGCGCGCGATTCATCACAATATTTACCTCCGGGCATTAAATTGCATAAAGCCAACAAATAATCGTACCGGCGCGAAGCCGTTATTCAAATAGCCGGATCCGCGCGACTCGCCCGTTTTTCGGCCGAGACGATATTTGCATGGCCACTTTTGAAAAATGTATCCGCGGCACGCAAAATCGCCCGGCCGTATTGGAATTCCGCGCGGCATTTTGCGGGGTTCACGTCTTGCGAATTTCGACGATGATGTCGCTGCCGGGACGTTTTGGAGGTTTCGAGTATTGCCCGGGGACTTGTTTAATAACATGCAAAACAGAACGATATTTTAGGATTACGGCGAAATATGGCTGCGCGAGTAAATGTCCGGAAGAACAGTAACTTTGATATTGTTTTTTCGAGGAGTTCGGGATGTTAAGTGGATTAATGGACGAGTAATCCGACGGAACGACGGGAAAGCTTTACGTTTACAGGCAAAGCAGAAGTTACGGAAAATTGATGAAAAAAATCGATCTCCAGCAACGAGTGAAAATTAGAGTCGTGCGATTATTTTTCTAGGAGACTTCGAGGGGAAATTAGGTTGGACGTTGTAAGTGGAAGGATACTTAGTGCTGATTTATAAGAATAAGATGAATCCTCTCGAGTTATTGACTGGAAGAAGTTGGGGATAAAGTGCTTAGTACTTTGAGCTGGAACATATCCATGTAGGCATATTTAAAGTAATTTTACCATTATGAATGAATTTTGGAAATGTTAACAGTTAACCTAACCTGAGATCAGCTTTTGAAAAAATATATTTATAATATAATACTGTAATTTAAAATATGCAGTTTTACATTTGTCCGTTATTAACCAAAATCTGAACTTATTTCACAGTTCCGTACATTCTCTCCCAGTACTCTCCACATTTTAACCAAACATATTTCGCATCCATCCAAAGTTTATTACATTTCCATCGATCGAGATCAAAAGTGAAATTCCTTGATTCAAAACTGATTTTCTCCCTTACACACCACCCTATAACTTGAAAATACCATATTGCGCGATTCGAATAAATAAATTCCAATTCCACTGTTCAATGATTCCGAAACAAAACGACGCTTTCCGGAGCACAAGTCGCGATTCGCGAACTGGGACTCGATTCGTACGCCGCGCGAAACTCTACAATATGCGCGTCTAGTAACTTCGCGGCGAGTTCGCCGGGCTGCGTGTTTGCGCGGAAAAGTTGGTCCGTGTACAGGCAATTTATTAAGCACGTCACGTCGAGACTTTAGTCGAGTTATATAGCTATCACTGACGACTCGCCGAAATATATTGGTGAAGCAGTTATTCTGACTTTATGAGATATTACGTGATATCTTTATTCGGCGATTCCCGGCTCCGGATTGGCCGGTTTTGCATGAATGCAAAAATTGCATTTGCCGCGAATCATCGCACGGCAAATGCAATTTTTAAGAGCCTCCGAGGCGGAAGATTTTAATTGAAACAACAAAATCAAAAGTGAGCAAGTGAGCCTGAAATGAAAAAGGCGAACGATTCTTGGTTATGACGATGCAAATGTTTGAGCGATTCCACGTCGTTCCTTAAAATGCGTCCGGTGAAGCATTACTGCGTCAGAAAGATAAAAATGCACTAGATAAAATTGCATGCTTCTTTTGATTATTTTCCACGCGCAGTGCGTCTGATTGGATTATGCGATAAAGATTCAGTCATTCAGAAATACATTGATGGCGTTTCCAAGTTCGCATTTCAATCAATTTCAGTTATTGATTGCAACATTATTTTGCAATTCCGCTTTATTTAATTGTGGGGAATACGAATATCGCGCAGAGGTGTAAAACGGGTCTGATTAAATGAATGGTATTGTCGACATTGATTTTAATTACACAGTATAAAAGCTGAAGCATCGCAGTTGTCGATTTCACCGATTTTTCGACGAAATCGAAAATTAGTGTTTGTCATCTGTAATGCTTTTGTTTACCACGTAAACTGCTCGTCGTTGCGTAAAGAACGGTGTTATAAATGATTTAAATTGGATTGTTAAATATCTGTTTAATTAATTTATTTGTGGAAATTAACATGCCATTGCAACGCCAGAAACTATTTATAAACCGGATAATGAAGGAATGTGAAATGAGGTTTCAATCTTTTAAAGAAATTCTAAGGTATTAAGAAAAGTTTAAAACAATTCCTCACAATCTACTGATATTGCTTTTGAAACAATTTCGAACAAAATAAAATTAAAAAAGTGCAGACTCTTCAAACACTCAAACTTTGAAATTCGCAGCACCTTTTAACATTATTTAGGTACTATTTCCCATACCATATCTTCAGTTTCAGTCAACGAATACACTGCCTGCTGTCGCTTTCAGATTCGTCTGTCGGCCTTTTTTCCTTCGGCGTTTTCTTTTCTCTTTCCCCTTAATCTCTCTCTTCATCTTTTCCTTTGAGTCTCGTGTTTGACTCACTTAATTCGACGCGAAAGAACTGGCTGCTGAATTTAAATCACCTTCTTCGCGGATAAACACGAGTTTCGCTTTGAACCTAAACGCGTAAGGCATTTACGTCCTCGAAATGTCTGTAATACGAGTGCCACACAGAACCGTCGGCTGACAAAAAAATATCGCTTTTAATTAACAAATAATATACCCAGAAATGCACCTACTTTGTCCCGCAACGTTATTACCACAACAACAGTTGCTTTCACCGAACCAAAACCGCGATAGAGCATAACGTAAAATATACCTATATTTTATGCACATTAAATGAAAATGTATAACATACAATATACGTCATACATAATGGATGAATAAACAATAACTCCTGCCTCGAAATAACACTAAAAGGTTTCAATTTGGCCATGATTCTTAAACGCAAAATAATGAAACAATTGCTCGCAATTCGCTCAAAGTCCTACGAAAACGCAAAAAAATGCCGGGCGTAATTGAATAAAAATGAGTTGCGCCTCGACGAGCGAAATTGCGAAATTGCGTCCGCGATGCAAGATTTTTCGTCGGCAGATGCGAATGATTGATAACATATTGTTAAAATTGAACGCGATTGATTTAGTGGTGGAGTAATGTGGGTAAATTTAAACCGAAGGTCAGCAGTGCGTGCGTTATATTTGGCCGGAATGCGGCAATCTCGTTTTCCCCCGTTCAAGACTATTGCCTTATTCCCAATGCCGTTGTCCAACAAATCATTTCCCGACAAAATCAACGTCAACGCGTCAGCCGCGTAAATCAGGCCTCAAGTGAAAATAAGGTCCCGTTTGTTCAATTAAGGATGTTATAGAAAAGTCAACTATTAAAGAATTTGTTTATTTTAGTCAAAATGAATTCTTTGAATAAGCTTTCCGAAACTTAATAAAAATCAGGACTTACAGGAATAAATAAAAGAAATATTCCAATGCAAATGTACATTTCGCAATTGCTCACAATGTGTTAGACAGAGACAGATACAGTACGGCTTGAGTCAAATTGTTACTAATTTTGCACTTTACCTTGGTAAATAAATAAAAAAAAATAAACAAGTAAACTTAATGAGACACGAAAAACCGAATTGATGAAGTTTCCTTCAGTTTTGACCGATTTATTAGAATTTTAAAATATTTTACTATTTAGTTGCTACTTTGACTGCTGTAACACTCTTAACGTCTATTTCAGACGATTTCGCCGCGGCAATCTACATTACCTGAAATCCCCAGCAGCCTCCTTTTTCCCGCTTCGGCGTTCACTCGTTATTTCGCCTCGGGATTAATTGGCTCGCGGCGTTTATCAATTTCCGCCGCTTCTCGGTGTCCACCTTAATGTAATCGAAACGCGCCACACACGCCCGGAACCGGCGAATCACTCGCGTCTAATTTTAAGTCAAACGCGGTTTCGGAGCGAACGAGTTCGCCTAATTATTGACTCTTTCTCGTCACTCCGGAAATCAGTCGAGGGAGGCCGTGGAATGGCTCTAATGGAATCGAATTTCGCGCGAGTGATTTCGGGAAAAAGGAAACTCCTCTCGCGAGGAGCTGCACTTTGTTCTCCGCCAAAGTGGGCGCTGTAAAAAATAACGCGACGCAAAGTGGAGAACACAAATGGCCGCTCAATCAAACGGTATTAGTCGACGTGGGCCGACAATTACTCTTTCATTTTCGTGTCACTGACTCACAAAAGGATCGCGGACAGTCGGGCGACGGTGGAAAAAACGCTGAAAAGTCGCTGTCAAAATAACGCCGAACGATGCATTCGTTCTACGTCTGTTAATTGCAGGCTAAAAGGGGAACGAATTCGCCGATTTTGGACGATCCGCAGGTGTTTTTAGTTTAGGGCGAACAGTGTTGAAAAAAGGCGTAGAAACGAATGTAGTTGTATTTGTGGCATTGAATTAACCGTACAGAAAAAATGTAGGTTATATTTAATATTAAAATTAACATTAAATTTAATATTAAATCTAACGTACAAAATTTTGCTTCTATATAATATTACATTTAATATTATATAGAAGCTAAATGAAATTTGATATGAAATTTAATAATAAATTTAAAATAAAATTTAATTAAATTGAATACCTCCTGCTGAATATATTTAATATTAATTTTCGTATTAAATTTAATATTATATTTTTGCAGTAAGGGTATTGGATCAATTGCAAGACTGCCGTAGAAAGAAGTGTTTCGGTTTCTAAACGATTGTTACACATTGCAGTAAGGCAAGTAGGAATTGACTCTAGAAAAACGGTAGAAACGGCAGGTTTTACTATTTTCACGCTAGAAATTCACGAAAAAACTTGCAAGAAAATCATGAATAATGTAATGGCTAAACTTAGGATAAACTGGACTAGAAAAAGATATCTTCCCTCACATGATAAATCAGCCCTATTTATTTAGACACGAGAGGGGAGAGGACGGGGAAATGGGGAATTACAAGACAACATTTTGAAAAATGTTTAATTTTTTGACAACAGTTTGAAAAATGTTACATTTTTTTTGAAAAATGAATAATCTTTAAAAAGGGTAGAGAAATAGGTAGCATGTTTCAATATAAAAATTGAGACGTGTCGAGAAAAGTTGAAACGTGTTGGAGCAAGTCGAAACGTGTCAAGGTGGGTCAATGTCAAAATTGTTTTCATTTATACACTTAAAAAATATTTGTAAATGTTGTCAAATTTTGAAAATTGATGGACTGACGGATAAATAATGTTACTTTATTTTTCAATTAAAAAAACACTATTTGTAGATTATATTTGTGTTTTTAAATGACATAACTGCAACATAGAAAATCTCTATTTTTACTCACAATATTCATGCGAGTAAAATGTTTTGAAGTTTAGGTAAACGTTCGTAAAATTATTGATTTTCCAAAATTACCTTACGAAAAACTTAGGAAATCTCTGTTTGGAAATGGATAAGATAAAACAAATTATTATTTTTTATTTTCATATGAATCATATTCCTATGAATTCCCATGAATTTGGTAAAACACACTACTTTGCTCGAAACAAAAACACAAATTCATTTTATCTTAATTAGCAAAATACGAAAACAATATTTCGTCTTTATTTATTTCTACCGTTTTTGTGTCCCCGAGTCTGTTATATTTAAGACAGAAAATAAACTCATCAAAAATACGCTAATGCAGCTTTTACACTTCCATAAGTGAATTTCGGATAATGCACATATGGCCCGCTCGGTCATAACTCTCTTTTTCGGGCGAGAAATATAGTTGAAGAATAATTGTCGAACGGTCGCAAATTTTTTCGCCGCTGAATAATCCATTATCGCTCGTAGCCAATTACCCGTTTTGTTGCATTACCTCGAGCCCGCTTATATCACTTACCGCAGATATTTTAGCTTTCACGGAGCATATGTGTCAGACAAGTGGCAGCACGGCTGCGTTGCGTTTCCTAGCGAGAGCTAGTCACTATATTTTAGCGAATTCCCGGCTAATTGGGGTAACGTTTATTTTATAATAAAATACGAGTTATTCCAAGGAACAGGAAAATCTGATCGGATGAAAGGAAGCCAATCATTGATTTCCAGGTGCGAATGAAAGAAATTCTTACATGAACAAGATATTTTTCACTTTTTCACTGCGAAGTTTAGATTTCGCTATAATTTTTAACGGCAGACTGAGATTTACGACGAAAGGTTCTCGAGTGAGTTTTCGGGATGTTTGACTTTCGGAAAATTAATTTCGCTATTTGAATCTTTTAAGGAAAGGCTCTCGATTGAATGTGAATAAATGATTTGTCTTCAGGGTCGTAGTTTTTTCTTCACCAAGAGATCGTGATAAATGTAACGAAAGCTTTCTGAGGACTGATATAACAAAGATTCATTCATCACTTCATATTATTATTGCGAGTTTCATCTTTCATTAAATTATTATTACATTCACTGAACAAAAATTTGCAGGAATGAAAAGTGTCCTAAATTCAGACGCTTTTCGTCATATTTTAAGACGCAACGTAAAACTGTCTACAAAAATGTCTGAAATTAAGACACTTCTTTCAGGGGTGTTTCGAGAAAACGAAATAAATCTAAATAAGACCGTTTATTATCAGATTTTAAAAATATAAAATATATTACGTTAAAAACCTCCCCCTTTTCAATATTGTGACAAAAACAGTTTGCTCCGACAGGCGCCCTAAGAAAACAACCGGGTGTTTTAATTGCCCGAAAGCCCGATGCAAATGACCTCGGACAGCTTAAAAAAGCAAACATCCGACGGATCCCCGTGCTCCTCGCATGCTTTCACTTTAATCCCCAAATATGACAAAATCGACGGACTGATCCTATAATTAATCTCGCAACATAATTCAGCCGGGAAGCGTTATAAATAAACCTTGAATCCACGGCAAATCCTCGTAGAATCGGCAGTAAATTAAAAATGAATAGAGCGCCGGCCAGCGGAATCCACGCGTCATTAAAGCTCTCACAATAAGCATGCACAGCGGAGCCTTTTGTTTCGCGGAGATCGATTAATCGGCGCGAAGAAAAAACAGCGAGTCGAATATTTTTCGCGTCGAAATCCGATTGATTCGCCGGCGCCGATCCCGTTTAATCGGTTCGAAATTAAAATTAAATTAATCTGGCTTATCCCCGAGCTGTTGGAACATTTTATACATGAGTCATCGCAATATGCCTATTATTACCACAATATGATGTGGTAATTGCCTTATCATAACCTGATCAGGACCTGATAAGGTTTGCCTTATCAAATGATGTGGTTTCCTGACCAAAACCTGATAAGGCCAATTTCAGGTTGCCACATCATATCCACACCAAA